>CAJHQP010012785.1:0-11086 GCA_905132765.1 Moricandia arvensis | reverse complement strand
CATCTCTGGACCACCGCCTGTAACCTCTATGCGTCGAATGCAAACGTCTCCGCACCACGCCCCACACCAATATGCGTCGAATGCAAACGTCTCCGCACCACGCCCCACACCAATATGCGTCGTTGGCCCAAACGTCTCTGAGCCCCCGACCTCCAATATGCGTAGCTAGCCCTGATGTCTCCGAACCCCCACTCTCATATGCGTTACTAGCCCAGATTTTTCTGAAGTTGCCGCCCTCATCACATAGTCCTTACTCATGACTATATATATACATATATATATATACATATATATATATATATATGTATATATATATATATACCATCACCATTTAACATCACTCAATCCATAATAAGTTGAATCCTCTAGTCCCCTAATTCTGGTTTATGTTGAATTCTAACTATAACCGAAGACTCGATTTAAACAGACGGAATACGTTTCGAAACTAAAGGGCGATAGAAAGAATTTTACACTAATAACGTGATTTACGGAATAGACCCTCACCTTAGCCAAGATCAGGGATTGATCGGGTAATGCTCGGGACCTGATATGCCTCGTCAAACATCTAAGATTTAAATAGAATGAATTGGCAACAAGTCAACCATAAGATCCATGAATGGTTCCCACACATGCCATGATAAAGTGTACGTTATAAATGTTTCTTGCAACACAAGGAACAATGACAAAGATACTTAACCTCATGATTTAAATTTCTTGGACTTCAATAATGTGAGCATTGTCTCCGGTAACATGACCTAACAAGGGATGCGCCTCTGGTGGTCAGTGAGTCGCGGGGTGCCAACGTCAAAGGTTATATGGTTGGTTATAGAAATCGCGTCGTTAGGCCATTATTATCCCTAGAAATCCTTAGGGGTTTCTTAATTTTTTTTTCATCTGTTTAGAAAAAAAACAAAAACACACCAATCGCGGACCGTCACGTGTCGGTGGGGCCCGTGTACAGTGCAAAAACCCCCTTCTTACCGATCTTTAATAGGCAATTTTGGGGACTGGTTTTTCCTTTTTGTGGGTCCTCTCTCCTCTAAAAATCCACTAAGAAACCCTTCCCCCTCCCTTTAATCATGGCCTTACAATTCTCCCTCACTAATAAAGAATTCGTCTTGGAATTCAAGTCATAACCCATATTCTCAGTTCCATCCTCAAAATGTTAGGATAGTCCATTCCATCTGAGACGCGGTCTTTCGGGAGTCTTACAAGAGAATGTCTTTCTTCAAACAAATTTTTACCATCTATACAATAATTATGATTTTTTTTTGTCGATCCAAACTTCCGCGAATTGGTTTGACGCAAAAAAATTCTTAATAACATCGCTTAGCGGCTGCAAATAAGTAGCTTTGGCTCCCTGATGACTTTCCTCAAACTGATATGTGAAACACTTCATGGAAGTGTGACAACAAGGACAGTGAGCTCAAATGATAAACCACTCCTCCAGTCCTTTCAATAAAATTGTATGATCTCATGTATCTCAACATAAGTTTTTTCAATTTTCAAATTGTGGATCCTCTCTAAAATGTTCTTATTTTCATGTATATTGAATCACCCACCTTGAATTCCAAGTCTCTTATCTGCATAACTCTTCTGACGATTATGAGCTTCCTTAAGCCGAGTCTTGAGCATCTCCACCTGCTCCACTGTCTCTTGAATCATTTCTCGTTCTACAACACGTCGCTCCCCCACTTCTGTCCAATAAAGTGGTGTACGACAAGGCCTACCATAAAGAGCCTCATACGGTGCCATCGCAATACTCGAATGGTAGTTGTTGTTGTAGGCAAACTATGCTAGAGGTAAATATTTTCCCTAGCTCCCTTCCCAATCCAAAACACAAGCCCTGAGCATATCTTCCAAAGTCCGAATAGTCCTCTCTGAATGAACATCTGTCTGCGGATGATAGGCTGTACTCATATGTACTTTCGTCCCAGGCGCCTTCTGGAAGGCTCCCCAAAAAGTAGATATGAATTTTGTGTTCCGATCAGATACAATGCTTGCAGGGACTCCATGTAACCGCACAATCTCTCTGATGTAAATCTGCGCCAACTGATCAGCTCCATATGTTTTCTTGATTGCTAGAAAATGAGCAGACTTGGTGAGTCTATCCACAATCACCCAAATAGCATACCTTCCACTATAGGTTATCGGAAGTCCCGTCATAAAATCCATAGTCACCGTGTCCCATTTCCACTCTGGCAAGGGCAGATTCTGCAATAACCCATTAGGCACCTGATGCTCAGCCTTAACCATCTGACATGTGTGACACTGCGATACAAATGTAGCAACGTCTTTCTTCATACCAGGCCAATGATAATAGCGCTTCATGTCCCTGTACATCTTAGTATTTCCCAGATGGATAGAAAAATGCGAGTGGTGTGCTTGCTGTAAATTCCCTTCCTTAGCGACTTATCGTATGGCACACAAACTCGGTTCCGGTACATGTACATCCCATTCGAAGCTGTATGATATCCACTACTCTCGATCTCCAACTGCTTAACCAAAGCATCATCACTATCTCGAGCTTTTCGTATCCTCCACAATAAATCTGCATGTTCTAAGGCTTCAAGACCAGTTGTCTCCCTCTCAGCAGTAACTACACACAGTCTGAGACTAGCAAGTGTCCCAGTCAGCTCGCGAACCTCCTTGGTTCCTGAAACATCACTCCTTCGCCTGCTTTAGGCATCTGCCACCTGATTGGCCTTACCCGGATGATAAGTGACATCAGAGTTGTAATTTGCTAACAACTCCATCCATCTACGCTGCCTCAGTTCAGATCTGCCTGCATTAAAATATACTTCAGACTCTGGTGGTCTGTGAGAATCTGCACCTTCTCTTCATACAAATACGACCTCCAAATTTTCAACCAAAGTCTGAAATTTCCATCTTTCTTCTTCACAAATAATACTGGTGCTCCCCAAAGTGAAGTATTTGGTCTGATAAAACTCTTATCCAGTAGCTCCTCCCACTGCTTTTCCAACTCTGTTATCTCTTCTACCGCTAAACTGTAACAAGTTCGTGAAACCGGATACCAACAAATTGAAGGAAGTTACAAGGTGCTATTTATTATTATTTTTTTAAAATTCCCAAATCACAGAAGTATTTTGAAAATCGTCTAAAACCGACTAAACCGAGTCTCCACGGATCGCCATCCTGGGTCGGAGCCGGGATGGAACCCGCTCATATAGAAAATTGTAAAACCTGGATTTTCTGAAATAATAAAATAAATAATAATAATCTCTGAAACTCCATCATGAATACTCATAAATATTCTCCAAACACCATAACTCCAAATGATAAAATCAAACCCGGATAAATAGCGATAATATCATAAAGTAGGTCTAAAAATAAAGCGAAGAAAAACAGTCCAAAAGCACCATCCCGAAATGATCACTCTTGATCGTCGGTCTCACATGAAAGGGGGAAAGAAAGAGGGGTGAGTAACAGGGGAGTCACTCAGTGAGGTATGGGATGCTAGACACGTAAATCACAGACTCATAAAATAGAAGTCCCACTATGTAAGTTTAGCTCTGAAATGAACAAACACGATGCCTAGAGCATCATACAAAACAATCAATGCAATGATAGCATATAGCTAATCCATATGCCCTGCATTCTCCTCTACAAATATATTTCATCATAATATGCGTCGCTAGCCCAGACATCTCTGGACCCCCGGCCGTAACCTCTATACGTCGAATGCAAATGTCTTCGCACCACGCCCCACACAAATATGCATCGCTGACCCAAACGTCTATGAGCCCCCGACCTCTAATATGCGTAGCTAGCCTGGATGTCTCCGAACCCCCGCCCCCATATGCGTTACTACTCATAATTATATAAATACACATATATATATATATATATATATATATATATATATTTATCATCACTATTTAACATCACTCAATCTATAATAAGTTGAATCCTCTAGACCCCTAATTCTGGTTTACGTTGAATCCTAACTATCACGCAAGACTCGATTCAAACAGACAGAACACGTTTTGAAACTAAACAGCGATAGAAAGAATTTTACACTAGTAACGTGATTTACGGAATAGACCATCACCTTAGCCAAGATCAGAGATTGATCGGGTAATGCTCGGGACCTGATATGCCTCGTCAAACATCTAAGCTTTAAATAGAATGACTTGGAAACAAGTCAACCATAAGATCCATGAATGGTTCCTACGCATGCCATGATAAAGTTGTAAGTGCAAAGATGACACCACAATTAAGTAATGCAGAAAGTAAATCAGAGACAAAACAATACAAGCAACCACTATGCTTTATTAGAATCTCTTTTTAAACAATCTTTACAAGATTGCTTAATCAGCCTTACACAGTCTGTTAACACCCTAACAACTGGTACTGAAAGATCCCTAAGCTACCCGCTTGTATCTCTCCTCCGTCACGTACTTCGGCAACTGCTTCAGCACGACCAAGAACACACCAAGAGCTTCTCTCTCTATAAAATCAGTCTATGTGTCTCTGTCTAATTACAGACGACCCCATAACTATTTTATAGTTATTCTCCAAGTTCCCGAAACCCTAGTCTCCAAGGAACCACAATATGGACATCTTCCACATCAATAAGTGCAACTTTCCTTTTCTTGAAATGCACTTATTCCTCTTCCTTTAAGTCATAAACTTGCTCCCCAAGTTTATTCCTCTTGCCTTTTCTCCAAGATACCCACTTGCTCTCCAAGTCTACATGACTCCAGCTCGGCATCTTGACTCCACATGGTCTTCACCACTCAACACGTTGTCTGCGTCAGCATCTACGTCAGCAACTACTTCAGGGCAGACATCTTGCATCTTCAATCTCCCCTTTTTAGCTTTGTGTGCCGATCAAGCACAAAATTCTTCTGGTTCAACAACCACGTTCCCCACCTGGAAACTTCCATGCTAATTATGCTTTTATCCCCCACGAGATGTGCACCACACCATGCTTTTCTCCCCCATGAGATATGCATTCTTCTCTTGACCAGAACATCACCATTCTCCCCCTGCTTGATTGCATACTAAGCTAAAACATATGCTTAGATGTCAAGCCTTACAGACAAACCCGTCTGCTTCTTCATGTGTAATCATGATACAACCTTTGCTGCAGCGGAATAGATTACAAGTACTGCATCATGCTCTGACGCACCTGTCGAACTACCTTTCGACCAGCTTTTTATTTGAGGACTTGGCTTCCTTCATGTGTCGTCTTCTTGACCATGAGCCCTTCCTCATCCACACCGAGTGCATTCTGCACTCGTTGCTACTGTCTTGGAGTGATTTCACTATCACCCTCCTGAAGATCACCTCGCATCACTTCCTGACAAACTTCGATCTCCTTCCCCTTTGTGTCATGAACAACTCTTTGTTCTGACTCCAAACTTAATGCTTTCTGATCTTCCTCAAGATCACTCCTAACCGAGCTGCATCCTTCTTCTGATGTCTCTTCCTTGATCTCATCAAGTAAGCCACTTTGGCTAACACCACTTTTTCAACCCTCTTGAGTTTAGTGAACGTCTTGTTCACCTTCTTTGCCATGTTTCTGCTCTTCTCACGAGCAAAACACTCCACCTTCTTGTGTCCAACCTTCCCAGATAACCAACAGCACATCCGATGTTGCTTCTTGTTTGACCTGACACAGTTGCTGATGCACCGATCAACCTCCTTCCTTGTACCAGCTGCACAACCATGTTTCAGAACCTCCTGTCTGACCTTCATGTTGTTGCACTGATGTACAACCTTTGGCTTGCTACTCACAACTTCACGCTGTAGAACTTCCTGTCGTACTCCCTGATGTACGTCCCGACGTACTTCCCGACGAACTTCTTTGGCTCCACTTTTTGATGTGCTTCCCTGCACGAAGTGTGACAGCCCCTTCTGTTGTACTTCCTTAGTACTCTCAGAACCTCGATATCCCAGTCCCCATTTCACCTTGGCTGGTTGACCCATTGATAGGATTTTATCCAAGTTCTTGGATCCACTGTTGAGCATCCTGATCTGCTTGTGATTCTCAGCCAAATCACGTTCCAGCTTCCGTGCTCTCTCTTGTTCTCCAGTAGAAACTATTCTCAACTTGTTGTTTTCCTGCTCAAGAATCTCATTCTTCTCTTTTACAGCCGCAGTTCTTCATGAAGTTCTTCAAACAACTCGTTTTGCTTCTGAGCCACATTCTCCAATCTCAGATTCTGATCCTTAACCCTCAACCACTTGTTGAGCAGCACGTGATACTCCTCATCATCTGTACTGCGATCTGAATCAGAGGATTCACTAGATCACTCCTTACGTGCACCAAATGCAACCATATTCTTCAACACCTTTTCATCTTCTTCAGACTCTGAATCATCAGACGACTGTACTCCTTTTCCCTTATTTAAGTTTGGACATTTGCGCCTTGTGTGTCCAACACCTCTGCATTCAGAACACATAAGTTCCTTTCGTTGTGCCATAGGACAGTCAGCCTTCACATGACCTACACCTTCACACTCGTAGCACTTGACACCTTCTCTTCTTTTGTCACGCCAACTTCTCTGTTGACCATACTGATTCTTCCCACCAGAATTCATCATCTTACCAAGATTTCTAGCCAACATACCCACATCATATTCAAGCTTCTGAAATCTATCAACATCCTTGTGAGCTACAAGCGCTATGCTCTTTGAGGTACCACTTGACGTAGAGACCGAGCTATTGTCTGTCTCCATCTCTTCTGCCTTCAGCATACCCACAAGCTTGTCAAACTTGATCTCATCCGTGTTTGTAGTCATATTCAAGACCGCCTTATGAGCTCCAAACTTCGCTGGAAGACAGCGTAGCATTTTCTTTACCAGCTTCTTCTCCTTGTACTTCTTTCCAAGTACAAATGCTTCATGCGCCATTGCACTAAGTTTGGCACTGAAGCTCCCCACGGAATCTCCTTCCTTAGCGATTTATCGTCTGGCACACAAACTCGGTTCTGGTACATGTACATCCCATTCGAAGCTGTATGGTATCCACTACTCTCGATCTCAGACTTCTTAACCAAAGCGTCATCACTATCTTGAGCTTTTCGTATCCTCCACAATAAATCTGCATGTTCTAAGGCTTCAAGACCAGTTGTCTCCCTCTCAGCAGTAACTACACACAGTCTGAGACTAGCAAGTGTCCTAGTCAGCTCGTGAACCTCCTTGGTTCCTCAAGCATCACTCCTTCGCCTCCTTTAGGCATCTGCCACCTGATTGGCCTTCCCGGATGATAAGTGACATCATAGTTGTAATCTGCTAACAACTCCATCCATCTACGATGTCTCAATTCAGATCTGCCTTCATTAAAATATACTTCAGACTCTGGTGGTCTGTGAGAATCTGCACCTTCTCTCCATACAAATACGACCTCCAAAATTTCAACCAAAGTCTGAAATTTCCATCTTTCTTCTTCACAAATACTATTGGTGCTCCCCAAAGTGAAGTACTTGGTCTGATAAAACCCTTATCCAGTAGCTCCTCCCACTGCTTTTCCAACTCTATTATCTCTTCTACGGCTAAACTTTAACAAGTTCGTGAAACCGGATACCAACAAATTTGAAGGAAGTTACCGAACAGAAAGGTGCTATTTATTATTATTTTTTAAAATTCCCAAATCACAGAAGTATTTTGAAAATCGTCTAAAACCGATTAAAACCGATTAGAACCGAGTCTCCACGGATCACCATCCTGGGTCGGAGCCGAGACGGAACCCGCTCTGATACAAAATTGTAAAACCCGGATTTTCTGAAATAATAAAATAAATAATAATAATCTCTGAAACTCCATCATGAATAGTCATAAATATTCTCCAAACACCATTACTCCAAATGATAAAATCAAACCCGGATAAATAGCGATGATAGCATAAAGTAGGTCTGAAGATAAAGGGAAGAAAAACAGTACAAAAGCACCATCCCGAAATGATCACTCCTGATCGTCAGTCTCACATGAAAGGGGGAAAGAAAGAGGGGTGAGTAACAGGGGAGTCACTCAGTGAGGTATGGGATGCTAGACACGTAAATCACTGACTCGGAAAATATAACTCCCACCATGTAAGTTTAGCTCTAACATGAACAAACACGATGCCTAGAGCATCACACAAAACAATCAATGCGATGATATCATATAGCTAATCCATACGCCATGCATTCTCCTTTACGGATATATTTCGTCATAATATGTGTCGCTAGCCCAAACATCTCTGGACCCCCGCCCTTAACCTCTATGCGTCGAATGCAAACGTCTCCGCACCACGCCCCACACAAATATGCGTTGCTGGCCCAAATGTCTCTGAGCCCCCGACCTCCAATATGCGTAGTTAGCCCGGATGTCTCCGAACCCCCGCCCCCATATGCGTTACTAGTCCAGATTTCTCTGAAGTAGCCACCATGCCCTCATCACATAGTCCCTACTCATAATTATATATATACATATATATATATACCATCACTATTTAACATCACTCAATCCATAATAAGTTGAATCCTCTAGACCCCTAATTCTGGTTTACGTTGAATCCTAACTATCACGTAAGACTCGATTCAAACAAACAGAACACTTTTCGAAACTAAACAGCGGTAGAAAATTTTTTACAATAGTAACGTGATTTACGGAATAGACCCTCACCTTGGCCAAGATCAGAGATTGATCGGGTAATGCTCGGGACCTGATATGCCTCGTCAAACATCTAAGCTTTAAATAGAATGACTTGGCAACAAGTCAACCATAAGATCCATGAATGGTTCCTACGCATGCCATGATAAAGTGTACGTTATAAATGTTTCTTGCAACACAAGGAACAATGACAATGATACTTAACCTCATGAATTAAACTTCTTGGACTTCAATAATGTGAGCATTGTCTCCGGTAACATGACCTAACAAGGGATGCGCCTCTGGTGGTCAGTGAGTCGCGGGGTGCCAACGTCAACGGTTACACGGGGTTTCCGACTTTGTTAATCTCTCCCTCCTCATCGGATCCATTGATAGCGGTTTAGTTGATGGGCCGACTATGGCTAATACGATCCCTAGTGGTGGCACCAATGACTCCGGTGACGAGGACGTGTCTCTCTTGTGACTCGAAGCTCATGGCAGTGTGGATTGGCGCAAGTGGTGGTGATACGCGGCGGCTCCGGTTTCACTTTCTCATCTTGGTCACGTTTTACAACGGCAAGGATCACAACCATGATATGGTTTTTCCAGTGGTGGACAACAACTCTGGTGTGATGAGAACACGTGGCTGTTGATGATGAAGAGGATGGACGAGCTTGTCTGGGCCTCCATCGACGTCGTACAGCTTTTTGGTTTTAGGAGATACCCATTAACTTATAAATCCACACACGATTTATGATAAACCACTAAAGGCAAATCTTTGGGTTGGTTTGGTTCAATAATTAAACAAAACCAATTTTTTATGGTTGGTTATAGAAACCGTGTCGTTAGGCCATAATTATCCCTAGAAAACCTTAGGGGTTTCTTAATTTTTTTTCATCTGTTTAAAAAAAAAACAAAAAAACACCAATCGCGGACCGCCATATGTCGGTGGGGCCCGTGTACAGTGCAAAAAACCCCTTCTTACCGATCCTTAATAGGCAATTTTGGGGACTGGTTTTTTCTTTTTTTGTGGGCCCTCCCCCCTCTAAAAACCCACTAAGAAACCCTTCCCCCCTCCCTTTAACCATGGCCTTACAATTCTCCCCCACTAATAAAGAATTTGTTCTCGAATTCAAGTCACAACCCATATTCTTGGTTCCATCCTCAAAAAGTTAGGATAGTCCATTCCAACTGAGACGCGGTCTTTTGGGAGTCCTACAAGAGAATGTCTTTCTTCGAACAAATTTTTACCATCTATACAATAATTATGATTTTTTTTGTCGATCCAAACTTCCACGAATTGGTTTGACGCAAAAAAATTCTTAATAACATCGCTTGGCGGCTGCAAATAAGTAGCTTTGGCTCCCTGATGACTTTCCTCAAACTGATACGTGAAACACTTCATGGAAGTGTGACAATAAGGACAGTGAGCTCAAATGATAAACCACTTCTCCGATCCTTTCAAAAAAATTGTACGATCTCATGTATCTCAACATAAGCTTTTTCAATTTTCAAATTGTGGATCCTCTCTAAAATGTTCTTATTTTCAGGTATATTGAATCACCCACCTTGAATTCCAAGTCTCTTCGACGTTATCTGCATAACTCTTCTAACGATTATGAGCTTCCTTAAGCCGAGTCTTGACATCTCCACCTGCTCCACTGTCTCTTGAATCATTTCTCGTTCTATAACACATCGCTCCCCCACTTCTGTCCAACAAAGTGGTGTACGACAAGGCCTACCATAAAGAGCCTCATACGGTGCCATCGCAAAACTCGAATTGTAGTTGTTGTTGTATGCAAACTCTACTAGAGGTAAATATTTTCCCCAGCTTCATTCCCAATCCAAAATACAAGCCCTGAGCATATCTACCAAAATCTGAATAGTCCTCTTTGACTGTTCATCAGTCTGCGGATGATAGGCTGTACTCATATGGACTTTCGTCCCAGGCGCCTTCTGGAAGGCTGCCCAAAAAGTAGATATCAATTTTGTGTCCCGATCAGATAAAATGCTAGCAGGGACTCCATGTTACGCACAATCTCTCTGATGTAAATATGCGCCAACTGATCAGCTCCATATGTTTTCTTGATTGCTAGAAAATGAGCAGACTTGGTGAGTCTATCCACAATCACCCAAATAGCATACCTTCCACCATAGGTTATCGGAAGTCCCGTCATAAAATCCATAGTCACCGTGTCCCATTTCCACTCTGGCAAGGGCAGATTCTGCAATAACCCACTAGGCACCTGATGCTCAGCCTTAACCATCTGACATCGTGTGAAACTTCGATACAAATGTAGCAACGTCTTTCTTCATACCAGGCCAATGATAATAGCTTTTCATGTCCCTGTACATCTTAGTATTTCCCAGATGGATAGAAAAACGCGAGTGGTGTGCTTGCTGTAAAATCTCCTTCCTTAGCGACTTATCGTCTGGCACACAAACTCGGTTCCGGTACATGTACATCCCATTCGAAGCTGTATGGT
>CAJHQP010012784.1:0-11086 GCA_905132765.1 Moricandia arvensis | reverse complement strand
GCGGCACTGGTGGCGTTGTAAATTTGAGACTTCACCGCTTTTTCCTTGACGGCCGTTTTGCGATATAATTGAGGAGATCGCGCATCTCACTTGTAAGATCCGATCCGGCCTTCCTGGCCACGATCAGGCCTCACGTCGCTCAGTCCTCTTCCGGACCGAACCTCTAAATTTTTCGCCCTTTATCTTTATTATCGCCCATAGGCGAGGGCTAACTTAGATCTTAGCTCAAGACTACCTGAGTCATTCCCTAGCTTACATCAGTTCAACTCATACACACCGGATTATACTACATTAACCATTGGTCTAAAACCAATCTAACACTTGTCCAATCTAATCGTCTATGCCTTGGTTAGTTCGCTTAACTACCTTACAGCTTATAGATCGATCCTTACATGTTACAAGTCATGCAATTCTGAGGTTCCATTCCCCTAAACCGTTCTACCAGCATCCTAGCAAGATACTACTTTATCCAAGTATTTGCTAAGTCATACCTTGGCCACATCCACGGAGCTTGTTAGCTCATATGTCCAGCTGAATTGTTTAGATCATCCTCATAGCTGACTTAGCTAGTTCATCCAGCTCATCGAGCCAACTCACCTCAGCTAGCTAGATCCGAGCTAAGGCCAGCTGCCTCAGCTTGCTTAACTAGCTCATCCAGCTAGCTAAGCTGAACCACTTCACATGAGGTTCCATCTACTCTCTTCCATCTGATAGAGTTACAAGTTAGCTGCTCCCAGCTCCCTGCCAACTCGTCCAACTCTCTTATACCTGTATAAACATCTCCCCTAGGGTACTTAGTTATTCAACCAACCATCCCCACTGACCAAGTAACCTTTGGGAAGTCTTCAATGGTAAATGACATGCATCTGGCTCTTCTCAGCTCATGCATCATCCTTATGCTTTGAAGAATATGATACCAAGTCCTTCTCTTAGACTAACAATACTCATCAGATCCTAAGTCAATCAACCAACCACCCCTCATTACTCATACCTGATGAGTCTTCACACATACCTAACCGGCCATGGAACCATGTTCCATTGAACCTAATCAGTCTTGCTCTTACAACCGATGAACCCTTTGATCAATCAGATCAGACACCTTGATCCATCATCCATGAATCAGGTCGTCCCTCCTTGCCATGATCAGATCACACCTGACCTTCTCTGCATAATCACAACCAGCTCCATACTTGTGGTCCACACCACCCAGTACCAGCCTTACCCTCAGGTACCAGTATGACAACAAGTGGACATGTTCTATAACCACTCAAGCACAATCAATACATATTAATCCGATAACCTAGTACACAGTTCTAGCAATTGCATGGTTATGCGCGTAAGGACTATCTTGACCAACTCTGACCCTTTTTCAAAAGTGGTCCAAAAACTAAATAAAATTCATGAAAATTCGTGATAAATCCAAACTAGAAGGAATCCAAAACCGAAATCCCCAGAAGAAATCACTTACCTATAGATTTCGACCAAATTGCCCTAGAACCCTAAAAATGGACCTTTTCAAAAGTGCTCCTTATACTTGATCTTACTAGATCTTGCGCCTTCCATTTTCATGGACAAAACTGCTCCTCTTGCACCCGCATATATCAAGTTTTATCACATACTTCCAGCATTTATAAGATCCCTCCATGGGTCGCACCAATCTTCACTTACATTGATCTCCCATGAAACCGGTTCTACATTGCACCTGCCTCCAAGGGTGTCCTTGCAATGAAGAATGGATTTCGTCCTTCTCTCTTCTATCCTGAACCCTTGCTTGTGTTCCCATGATGAAGAAAAAGCCTAAGACGTGATCATCCATGATCAAACTCCATCACAGGGTCGTCCCCAACTCCACTCTTGATTAATCACAAAATTGCCTTTCCACACACATCCACCCATAAAGCTGTATTGGCCATGGAATGTGGAATCCGGCCATCCCTCTCCTTCCCTGACCATTTTCATGTGTTCTCAGACTCTGGAGGATTCTTTTGATGTCAACAAAACGGATGAAAACTCATCAATGGGTCGTTCATAACTTCCCCACTGATCTTCCCCAAAACTGCCTCTTTGTTGTCTTCTCACCACTCTTGGTCTTTGATTGTTGATTCTGACCATGTCTCTGTATTTTCCCTTATTTACAGGATGTAGAAGGAGTGTCAGGCGTGCCTATGAGATCCACTCCAGTCGGCCTTGCCTTCCCCGAAACGATCCTCATCTTCTTGTTGCTTAATCTCCACCATATCCACCTTTAAGGCAGATTTCTGTCTCTCCTTTTGTCTCTCTGTCCCACGACTTGTACCTCTGTTTTCCTATGGAAAATGATGGTTATTTTCGTGCCCAGGGTCCTCTATATAAAGGAGAAGGCGTCCCCCAACTAACTTAGGCGAAAGGGTGTCTTTTGGACAGTTTACACCCATTCAGCAATAACTGCCCAACCGCCCATAACTCCCCAACCGCCCATCCTTACCTTTTGGGCTGATTGATCATAAGCCCAATGACCTTGCCCACCACCCTGATCCACTTGCCAAGACCCATGATCCCCTGGTGGATCATGCCACACTAACCCGAGCCCATAACCTCCCAAGACCCGACAACACCGGCCCGGACCATAACACTCCACCGAGCTGAGTTGAGCTGACCACTAGCTGCTCCAGCTGAGTGAGCTAGTACACCAGCTCCAGCTAGCTGACCTCCTTGAGTGAGCTACCTATGAGCTACTCCTAGCTTGTCGAGCTTCTTCCAGCTGGTCCGAGCTTCATCCGCGCATCGTCCAGCTGCCTATACTCTTGTTCAGCTCCCCTAAGCTTCCCGGAGCTACCTGGAGCTTACCCGGAGCTTGGTCGAGCTGCCTCAAGCTGTCCTGAACTTTTTTGAGCTCTCCCTTACGCCTTCTAGCTGCGTTAAGCTCATTTCCATCCTTTCCTGGTTAAGTCTCAGCTTCCTGATGCACTCAACCTACTTCCCGGACCATGATACTTCATGGTTAGACCCTAAGGCCTTGCTGGTACGTCTTCTTGTACCATGGTCCGTCCCAATGATCCTGCCTAGGATCGGGGACATGACAAGTCTCCCCCACTTAATAGGGATTCGTCCTCGAATCCGATCCAAGTGTAACTTCCTTAATGAACTAACCATACCACTCTAGTATTCAACCTTCATCTTCATTTCTATCTTACTGATCCCGTCCTTGATCAGCCTTCAAACAAGTCTCCCCCACTTGATAGAGATTTATCCAAAAATCTTATCAAGTGGTCCATCTGGTTTTCGCTTATGACATCCTTACTTGACTACTCAACCATAGTCAAGGATCCATCAATCTCCATATAAGTAATACCAACTTGTAGTCTTTCCAAACAAACCACAACTTGGCCATATTGCGATCTTAGTCCATACTAGACTAAATCGTCTCAACCTGACGTCTGTCCATCACTAGACTTTGTCATATTAAGATCTTAGTCAGTCCCGACTAGATCCCAAATGGACTCGATCACGTAAGTCAACCCTGGTCCCTTACTGGACTCGATTGTATACCGACCCTGGTCCTTAGCTCGGCCATCTCCGCAAGAGCCATGCGGTATGGACTTTTAGACATTGGGGCCGTCCCTGGTTCAAGTTCTATTATGAAAAGGGTCCGCCCTGTCAGGGGGGGACTCCCAGCAGCGCCCAAAACACATTCTCAAACTCACTGACCAGCAGCATCCCATCTAGGTTACCACCCTTCACCATCTCCTTAGTGGCGGTTGTGGCTATCTAAGCCTCACAACCTCTCTCTAGCATCCGTTCCGCCCGGAATGCTGAAACCACTACAACACTGGAGGCAGGTTTACTAATCTTGGAACCTGATCAGGGGTCTACACCCACTCCCAGACTGCACCTCCCCTAATGACAGACTAAGGTGGCCCAATTCTTTCCAAGCTAGATCCGCAGGCGTTACTCTGTCTGTGATCAATACCAAGATCCGCAGGCATTACCCTGACTATGATCAATACTAAGATCCGCAGGTCTTACCCTGACTGTGATCAAAACTCAGATCCGCAGGCATTACCCTGACTGTGATCAATATTAAGATCCACAGGAATTACCCTGACTGTGATCAATACTCATATCCCCATGCATTACCCTGACTGTGATCAATAACAAGATCATAGTCCATCCGGACTAGATCCAATTTGGACTTGTTCAAGTAAGCCAACCCTGGTCCTTCACCGGACTCGATTTCCTACCGAACCTAGTCTACTCTTCCAGTTGAGTAGGATCTCGGTTTGATAACATATTTGGAAAACGTCCCATACCATTCTCCAAAGTGTCACACTTCCATGAATGTCCCATAACATCCACAAGAGTGTTTATAATATACCTCAATCCCCATCACACTGAGATACATAACGTATGCTCACTTGTTTTGGAACGGCCACCAAGGAATAACACTTAACCTTAGTAGAGTGCTGCACGTTTATTTCAACCTAAGCCACTCTCCGGTCCATGTTACCTCCCTTGTCCATGTCGTCCATACAAAGGTCTTGCATTGCGTCCCTTCGCCCAATCCGTCTATTACTTCTAAATAACTAGATCGACCAACCTTTCTGTTTCAGGATTTTGCCCTTGGAGATCATATCTTGGCTAAGCCGGTTCATCTTAGAACTTTCCCGTTCACAAGCATGAAACCTAATCTTGCCTCAACTCTCACTTGGCTCCCCACAGATAAGGTTCCAAGTCATCTTAGTTTCAGAAAGAATTTTGGTTTGAACTCAACATCTTTGAGCACTGTCCCGAACAGTATCAAGCATGCTCTGATACCAACTTGTAAGACCCGATCCGGCCTTCCTGGCCACGGTCAGGCCTCACGTCGCTCAGTCCTCTTCCTGACCGAACCTCTAAATTATTCGCCCTTTATCTTTATTATCGTCTCTCCCTCCCTCTCTCTCTCCGTCTCTCTCCCTCTCTCTCTCCCTCTCTCTTCCCTCCTCTCTCCTGCCTCTCTCTATCCCTGCTCGTCTCTTCGCCCTCCTCTCTCCTCCCGGTCCTCCTCTCTCTCCCTCCCTCGTCTCCCTCCCTCCCTCCTCCTCCCTCTCTCATCTCCCTCTCTCTCCCTCTCGTCTCTCCTCTCTCCCTCCCTCTCTTTCTCTCTCCCTCCCTCTCCTCCCTCTCTCCCTCCATTCCCTCTCTCTCCGCCTCCCTCTCCTCTCTCCCTCTCCCTCCCTCTCGTCCTCTCCCCCTCTATCTCTCCTCTCTCCCTCTCCTGCGCCTATGTCTCCCTCTCTCTCATCCCTCTCTCTCTCTCTCTCACCCCCTCTACTTCTCTCCCCTCTCCCCTCTGCTCTCTCTCTCTCCTCCTCTCCCTCTCTCTCCTCTCCTCTCTCTCCCTCTCTCTCCCCTCCCTCCTCTCTCTCTATCCCTCCCTTTCCCTCTCTTTCCTCTCCTCTCTCTCCCCCCCTCCTCTTCTCTCTCCTCTCCTCTCCTCCTCTCTTTCCCTCTCTCCTCCTCTCTCTCCCCTCATCCTCTCTACTCCCTCCTCCCTCATCTCATCCCTCTTCTACTCTCTCTCTCTCTCCCCCTTCCTCTCTCCATTCCCTCCCATCTCTCTCTCCTCCCTCTCTCTCTCTCTCCCTCCCTCTCCCTTCTCCCTCTCTCTCTCTCTCTCAGCCTCTTCTCCCTCTCTCTCTCCCTCCTCTCTCCCTCTCTCTCTCCCTCCCCCCCTCACTCTCCCTCCCTCTCTCATCTCCCTCTCTTCTCCCTACCTTGCCCCTCTCTCATCTCTCTCCCCTCCCTCTCCAATTCTCTCTCTCCTCTCTCCTCTCTCTTCTCTCTCTCTGTTCTCTCTCTCTCTCTCTCTCCCTCCCTCTCTCTCTCCTCTCTTCTCTCTCTCTCTCTTCTCTCTCTCTCTCTCTCTCTCTCTCTCTCCCTCCCCCTCTCTCTCTCCCTACCCGCTCTATCTCATCTACTCCTCCCTCTGCTCTCCCTCTCTCTCTCTCTCCTCCCTCTACTAATCTATCTCTCTCTCTCCCTCTCTCTCTCTCTCTCTCCTCCTCTCTCTCTCATTCTTCCCTCTATCCCCTCCTGCTCTCCCTCTCTCTCCCTCTCCCTCTCCCCTCTCCCTCTCTCTCTCCTCTCCCTCTCCTCGTCTCTACATCTCCCTCTCTCCCTCTCCCTCTCCCCTCCGTCCCTTCTCTCTCGGCCTCTCCCTCTCCTCCCTCTCCCTCTCCCTCTCCCCCTTCTCCCTCTCCCTCTTCCCTCTCCCTCCCCTCCCTCTCCATCTCTCCTCCTCCTCCTCCTCCCCTCTCACCCTCTTCCTCTCCCTCTCAATCTCTCCCTCTCCCCTCTCCCCTCCTCTCCCTCGTCCCCCTCCTCTCCCCTCTCTCTCCCCTCTCTCTCTCTCTCCCTCTCTCTCGGTCCCCTCTCCCTCGTCCCCTCTCTCTCTCTCCCTCTCTCCTCTACTCTCCTCTCCTCCTCTCTCTCTCTCCCTCTCTCCTCTCCATCTCTTCTCCTCTCTCCTCTTCTTCCTCCCCTCTTCTCGTCTCCCTCTCTCTCTCTCGTCTCTCTCCCCTCTCCTCCTCGCCTCTCTTCTCCCTCTCCCTCTCTTCTCTCTCTCCTCTTCCCTCTCTCCCTTCCCTCCTCTCTTCTCCTCTTTTCCTCCCTGCTCTCTCTCCTCTCTTCTCTCCCTCTCTGCTCTCTCCTCCGTCTCTCCCTCTCTCTCCCTTCCCCTCTTCTGCCTCCCTATCGCTCTCCCTATCCTTGTCCCCCATCTCTCCCACACCCTTAGTATAAGTCGATCTGGTATGAAGATGAGAATTAGGGGATGCATGATTTCTAACTACTCTCGGCAATGATACTACAGGACGATCTTTTGGATACTTAGATGTGCGAGAGGTATTAGGGAGTATAGTATGGCTCGTCTTTTGAATCAGCTTATATTTAGTTTACATGTTTTGTAGTATTCGTCATGATGGTTGATCTATCTATGCAACCAAGGTTACATATACGACGAGTTACTCGTAACATATATATATTATATATATAATCGTGGTTTAATATAACACATTAAATATAATGAATTCATAGTATTGTTTTTCCTCTGAGAATAAGTTGCTATCTTTAAAATATTTGTTCATATCAAAAAGCCCCATAATTCATAAAGGTATTAAGTAATTTTTATTATATGATGTCTATTATCCAGTTGGATCTAATACTCGTTTGGAGAGTGGAAGAATGCTAGAGTATCTCTGTTTGCCTTCATAATTGGTCTGAATTTTCTACAAACTATGTATCCTACAAGCCTAAAGGAGTTCCAATTATAAACAGTCTTAATTGTTTTTAGTATTACAAGTGTTCGAATTTGTCGATGTTCGAGAAATGCAGATGACAATATATTAATAATCCATTATTACAGATCATAAAGTACCGATTTCTCGGCACTAGTAATCGTGTACAAAATCCTCTAACGACGGCTCGGCTCTTATTCAGGCGACACTTTTTTCTTCTTTTTTTTTCTATTTTTGTGTTTTTTCTGTTTTCTCAGATTATTTGATCTGCTTCTGCTTTTCATTTTGTTTTAACCGTAATCTTCCTTTCTTGCCTCCGCTAATATCTTTTATACATTATATCTTTTATTTTTTAACCAATTAGAAACTCAAATAGGACCACGTACGAACGTATATAATTTTTCTTTCCTTTTTTGGATCTTGCAAATAAGATAGCGTTAATCATGATTTCATTTTGGACTAGGAATCTAACAAAGAGTAAATCATCTCTCCCTTAAGCCTTTTTTTTCACATAAATCTTCCCATAGTCATAAATTTAATATTTTACACACTATCATATTATTTAAAAATCTTGATTACAACGTCAATATAATGTAGAGATAATAAATATAGAACGGGTTGAAAAAATAAAAATAAAAAAATAAGATGACGAAATGATAATAGAGATTATTGTATTAGCGAATTTTTTCTTAATAGAATTTTATGTTACTAATGTCATCTGCAATACATTTTGGTTATTCGTGTTTAACAATATAATGATAGTCTAATATATAAATAGGAGAAGTGCCAAGATATAAAACCTTAAAAATATGTAAAAATTCACAAAATCATATTAATCGTTGTATAAAATAAATGATAATGACGTTAACAAATTCTAATTTACAATCAATTTGAACCTGTTAATAGATGTTAATTGAATGCTACGTTTACACTAAAAAGTATTAGAAGAACGTAGTGTTTTCATGATGAGAGTTCATTTGCAAATTATAGATTTTTTAAAAATTTAATAGTATTATGGTATATCCATATTAAATAAAATACTATTGGAATAATAATGTGTTACAAACTTAAGTAAATAATATGTTTAGGTGTATAATATTATTTAGATTGATAATTAATTTGGTATACATATTTAATCATGGTTTTTAATATTAATATTTTTCAAACATGTATACAGAGTTATAATTATATATTATATAGTTATACATTTATTGAATGGCTTGTTATAACTTATATTAGAATGTTATTAGTGATATGATAATACTGTATTAGAAGGTTTAACACTGAATATTAGCCGTCTATTTCTGGTAAACTATATTTTATTGATTTTGATAATTATTCTTCATTGCCTAGTTTTTAATCTATTCGATGGTCATAGATAATATAATAATCATTTAAGAGAATCATTAATGAATGATTTCAGCTAAAAGCAAACCTTAATTACTGAATTTCTACTACATTACAACATATTTTTCATAAAATTACAGAATTATATATAAATCAAGCATTTCTCCGTCACAAAAAAATACATTTGTTTGTTTCAAAGGAGTTCCATACTACTCTATCTATAATCCAAACAGAAATTGAATTTTAAGTAAACAAGAAATAAGTTATGGCAACGAATTGCAAATGCAGTCCATATTTTCAAAGAGCAACTTCGAGTTTAACTTAGAAATGTGTTTTCCACAAAAAACTTATAAATGTTGTGTATGGCTTATATATGAAAAAATAGAAGAAATCGCAAATGTAAATTAGCATAAAGATATACATAATATTAAAAACCAACTACTATCAGAAATCATATATACAATGTGATAAACCGAACATTATTCTACTAATTTGCTTACCATTTTCTACAATTATAGCTCTGATACTTGGTCTGTAATATGTAACCTTCATGGCCGGTGCAAATTTATCATCACATGTAGTAACATTAACAAAAAAAAACCTCATTGTTTCAAGCTCAATTCAGTTTTACGCAAATAGATATTATACCGATATCAGCTAAACATGTAGGATGAGGAATTATTCAAACTCGGATGAAACCCTTCTTGAAATCCTTGCAAATTAATTCATACTCTATATTTAAAAGGCAAATTTATTAAATTTTTGCCACTCTATAAACCGTATAAAATCAATAGATAAAACAGAAAAAAATCATGAAGGGTGAAAGATCGCATAAAATTAAAGGAGAAAAAAAAACAATTAAAAAAAGAAATGGAGTTTGTTGAGCTAAAATGCCGAATCTTCCGCTCGGACTTGATGAATGTAATTATGCATCTGAGCAAGAGCAAATGTCTTAAGTACGCACCTACATGCATAAATATATATACAGAGTCCTGACTCATTTGTTTTCAAGGATATATATGTAAGCAAAACCGCAAGGCGTGCATGAATCTATATTCTTTCAACGTGCAAAGTACACAAGTGGATCGGGAAAATCTACTTTTATTATACAATAATTTAGAGTTGACAAAAAATTCAATTAAAAATCAGATATATTAATATAAATACGAATACGGTTTTTTGGACCTTATATACTGCGTCATTCACCAATATGATTGTTCGCGTAAAGGTCCAAAAAGAAAAATATTTGATTTTTCTGTTTGTATGGTGGTAATTCTATGATTTCAGTGTCCGCCTAAAGTATTCAACTTCGCTTTCATTATTTATTTTTTTTGCAAAGTTCTTTATTTATTTTTTTTTGCAAGTCATTTATTTTGTTCGTTTCGATAGATAAATGATCAACTTGTTTGGAATTCTCATAGAAAAAAATATAACTCAAATTATGACTTTTCTTTTCAGAATCAGTTTTATATTTTATTTTCTCTTAATTTACAAAATACAACAACATTTATGATTCAGTTTAGCTTCAGACTCATCCTGTGTTTGTATTATAGACTTTCGTTTTAATAATCATCTTATTCACTGAAATGTCCTAAATCTCTCTCTCTCTATTCTATATATTATAATATATATACTTTAATTAATTATTTTATTTTGAATAATTACTAAAAAATATTCAATTTTTAACACTAAAATGTTTATTTTGATTATTTATGTTATTTTGGAAACTATTTTGTGACAAAACCTTAAAAATTTGTATTAGATTTACCCACTTATATTTATATATTCACAATAAATTCAAAAACATAATCTATATAGGTGTATAATCTCTAGTTTTTTACACAAAAAAAAGCGATCATTTAAACTTTACATAGGAATAAAATCTAGCTTGAACTAGTTACGTTTAGATAAACTATCTATATTTATAGTTAGCTTCGTACTTACATATATATATATATTTTTTTTTTTGAACTAAAGGTTACTTCGTACTTCACATATTAATATCGTCATGCCGATCGCCATGAACCTAACAAACGGTTCGAGGGAACGTAAGAAGACAGCAAAGTTTGTCTGTTTTCGATCGGTTAAAGAAATGAATATAAATCAGCTCTGTCGTTTTGTAGACGGACTTCAAACCATGCAGAAAGTAAGTATTTAATTTGTCTTTGACGTACGCCATTACATATTAGTACAATAGTAGATTCTACTTTTCTGCTTCGTTTTGAGGAATCTTTTCCAAAACAGGAACAGTATCGATAGTTTTGAAAAAACCACTGTCCACAATCATTAATTGAAAATTTATAAATACAAGTTAGGGCTGTTATTGGGAGTCTCTTAGCAGGAGTTCTTACTTTTTTAAGAGTTGTTTCTTAACTTTTACTAAGAAAACTTAAGAGACGCTCTTTAAAATTAAGAGACTTAAAAGCCGTCCTTCTTTAAAATAAAGAGACTTAAGAGCCGTC
This sequence comes from Moricandia arvensis, assembly GCA_905132765.1. Classification (NCBI taxonomy): domain Eukaryota; kingdom Viridiplantae; phylum Streptophyta; class Magnoliopsida; order Brassicales; family Brassicaceae; genus Moricandia; species Moricandia arvensis. Next base: position 21 of record CAJHQP010012784.1, on the reverse strand, counting down.
TCTCTTAACCAAAAAAAAAAA
>CAJHQP010012783.1:0-11091 GCA_905132765.1 Moricandia arvensis | reverse complement strand
TTTTAGGATATTTATACTCTGCAGAAAAGAGTAACAACACCGCATGTCAAGATTAAAAAAAAGATTTGAACATGATTTGGTGGCTACAACCATTAAAGCTTGATTCATATGATCATAGAAAAAAATAAAGATCAAAAGAAGTGAACAGATCTGTTGCAAAAACCATTAGGGCTTATTCATGGAAACCTTTCCAAATATCTCAGTCAAATAAAAAAATAAAATGATACCCTCAAAAGAAGGATACATTGACTGAGAGAAGTGAGAAGAGAGAGAGAGAGGAAAAAATCAAAGAAGACTACATGTGTGTTCACATACTTGCACAGGAAGATCCATATATCTTTGATCGATACCCCAAAGTAAAGCCTGAACTTTTATTTTATGAAAGAAATGAAAACAGTAGACGGGCGAGTCAAGCTAATATTGCTAAGTTGTTGGTAGAATGGAATTGGGTTGCTTAACTAGGATGTGGTATATAAAAGTTTCTCTTATGATTTACTTGATAGAATGTGTTGCAACAAAGGAGGGTGACGTTATACTTAGACATTATGTGAGTCTCCGCTCTTTCACAAGCGCTTTGTTCGCTAGACAAAGCAAAGGTTAAGTCTGGAAGTTGATAGGGCCTGATATTTTGCCACTATTGTGCCATCATATCATCCTTATTAGAGTCATTATATGTGCTTAGAGTATATTTAGAGAAATTTTCAGGTTCAGTACGTTTTGGGGACTTTGGTGATTCATGAGTTTTTAGAGATGCAGAACTATTCAGATGTGTCGGATGTTTAGCTATGGATGAGGAATTTCCACGGTGACAATGATCTGATCTTTTTGACAGAGAATAAATATTGGAGTTAGCCTTTGCAATTCCACCGGTTTAAAATTCCATCTGGACGGTTAGATCTAAAGTTATAACCCATTTACTGAAGTGTGGCATGTATGCCTCGCGAGAGGAAGCTGCGAGAAGATGAATGAGTGTCGATAGAACGCCAAGCTTGGTGTCGATTGACGGTGATCCCATAAACTGCCTGACTTGTTTATGGCCAAACTTAATCCCAGAAGCCATCACAAATTACTTAAAATACCCATGGATGACCTAACCCTATTTATATGTTTTATGCCATTGTTTAGGCACCAAGCTTTATTCTATCTATTATTATAGGTTAGGAGAGAAGGGAGCGAGCTTTCAGAGTCCTCCTGTAACTTCTTTTCGGTTTATATATCTCATTTAATTCTATTCATCCTCATGATTTATGTGAGAAAGATCATCGTCTGAGTAGACCTCTTGTTAGGCTTTAGGATTTATTAACTCCGGTATTTGATGGCATTATCCACACAAGTCAGAATTCGCTAGGCCCGTGATTATTAGATCTATCAATAGAACCTTCATGCTTTATTGCATGTGTCTAAGCGGGTACACTACACTAAACCCTCGATCACTAGATAGTTAGGCGCCAAGCGAGAGCATGGTCTACACTACCTGATTTATCATGTTGAGCTAGGTTGCTAGAAACAAACGAGAGGTGATTTATGTTAATTTAGTGACTTATCGAATTAGGGCGATAAAGCTTGACTCAAGAGACCATCGATCGCACGCAGGATCTCATTGCATCGATCTACGGTCATTCTTTATCAACAGCGAAGAGCTGAGATTATTCGAACTTAGTCAATAGATTAGCACTCACAGCGAGATTTGGTCATCTTTATATTAGCATATCGAGTTTCATGATTAATACCTTTAGATTCTATCCTCTATAATCTACTTGCTTGAAACCCTAGATCTAGCTATTTATATTATTGTTTACCTTACCAATGATCAATTATCTGCTATAGTTATTACTGCTTATTAATCTATTTGCCTAGCTTAATCACGACTAATATTGAGTTTATTGTGTGCCCACGCTCCTTGTGGATTTGATCCCCTAAAATACTACAATTTAACCTCTCTTGGCAAGAATAGTTCATAGGGTTAGTTTGATAGAGTTTGCATTGAATACATTACCCTCATGTCAGTGCGTGTTTGCCGAGAGTTATTTTCCCTTTTTAGCCTCTTTCACACATCCGGATAACATCTGCTTCGCTTGATGCGGCTCTAGGAAAATGGGAATGATTAAACGCAAAGCCATCATGAATAAAATTGACAAGGGTTTGTACACAAGAACATTTCCTTGCGTCTTTCGAACCGCATGGATCAATGTTAACATTATCTAGTTCAGCCATGTTAGAAATAATGGAAATAACATGATCCTGTCGAATAAAAAAGTTATATTGGAAGGAAATGGTAACCTCAAAACATGATCGAGAGAGAAAATTTGCATACCTTGCCAGCGAGTTCAATTTCACGAACATGAGTTGGATTTCTACTTTTCTTTTCTTTTTTTATCGTCATTCAACAATGGCAGTCATCGACATGACAGTCACCTTTGGAGCCAGAGGACCCTCCTTCTTCAACCACACCTATAAGTTAAGGAACGGCTTCTATCAAAACATTGTGTTGATACAACAAACCCTTTGAGCGCAATAGTTTTTTGGGCTAGTGAGACTCATCCCTCTCTTTTATGCTGCTCATGAGCATTTCAAACGATACACGACCCCAAGGATACGAAAGGAAAGGATCGAGATTTTTAATCTTCTCAGCGTGGTGTTTAGAAATGCGAAAAGTGTGTGACATGAGAAGAATGACAGCGGGTAGCAAAACCAAAAAGGCATACTTAATCCTCATTTCTGGGAAGGTGATTGTCTTCTTCTTTAGCATGCTAATAACATAGCTAACAGGGACATCTTTCATTTTCCCAAAAATTGCAGCCCGATATGGCTTCTCCAAGATAATCTTCTTGCTCTTCTTCTTAGAGTTTAGAGGATAATCCAGAAAATTAAGCCCAGTCACCAAAGCGAATTCTCTAAGGAGAGAACCTTATAACTTTGTCGGCAAATAGAAACCACGCTTCGTGTTTCTTCAAAACTTTCAACTGCCTGGATAAAGAACCGACCAAATCGGTCGGAAAGGGGGGGGGGGGGGTTCTCGGCGATTTCTATGAGCTTTTCGAATGGAGACTCTCTTACGACTTGGATCTCATTTAAATCCAAGGCATTTAGGATTTTACTGATGCAGGAAGGTTTGTGATAAGGGGTAACCCTAACGCCCACCAGGTTCGTTGACCAGTAGCGAACATTCTGGCTGGAAAGAGAAGGGCTAATTGGCTCCATTATAAACAAAGGGAAAACGAAGGGTTGGGAGAAGAATGGTTGATTGATCAAAACATTTTTTTACGATTTAAAGCAATAGAACAATGACAAGATTATGGATATAAGATGGGGGGATAGGGAAGAAGATCAAGGTTCAAGGATTTTTGGCGAATAGAAAGGTCTTGAAATTGACAAGCCAACTTTTCCGACACAAAGGTGTCGTGAAGAATATGGGTTATCAGACACATATACCTAAAACAAGAGATTTTGATTACATGCAGCCAGTTACTTAGCTAAGATGTGTGATAGGGGCAAAATGGGTCATGACAATTTGACAGCTACATTGGGGAATTGTGAATGTGTATATACCTAATTAGGCTAAAGTTTGTTGTAGAGTGGCAAATACTCCCTATTATAACTCCCAACATTTTCAAAGATGCACCGCTCACTCACTCATTTCTTCTTTTTTGGACATATATATATCCCCCTCTCTCTCACACACACACCATTTTCATTCTTTGTATATTTCTCTTTTCAGTCTCTGTAACACTCCCTTTTTCTCTATCTTTATAACAGGATAGCCGGAAAATTAATCTGTAGTATTTTTATTTTTGAATTTTGATGCTATGCTAGAAAATCATTTTATATCACATTAGGTTAAGGTATTTTTGGTAAATTTTATTTCTTACTAAATATATACACTCTAATAATAAAGTTACTAAGAAAACATTTACAGTCTCATTAATACTCCGAGAGGAAAAGGAGAATTCAACATTTGTATTTTAAGAACTATCATTGTCGTCTCTAACCTCTTTATAAAAAGAAATTTCGCTCAATCTTTTTCATCTCAGGTAGCCAGTGGTTCACGCCGCCGGTTACTACCTTTACTTCTTGTGTCTGTAATTAAATAAGAATATTTGATCTTTCGATCGATCTTTTATGTTCCGATTAGCGGATTTGTTTTTTCCCTAGGGGATTTATTGTGTGTTTTAAAAAAATCTGTTTCCTCCTTTCCTGTTTTAATTTATTATCCCGTTTGATTTTGGAAGATTTTAATCTTCTCCTAAGTTATTCTTGATTTATTATTCAGCAAGGAATCAATCTTCGCGTTCTAATCTCGGGCGGAGTATCCAAAAACTGATAAGAAATCGAGTGGGTTGACAAGCAAAAGGAGAGATGATGTGGTTTCAGATTGAGCAAGAGTTCCTCTATTGAAAACGTGTCTGGCGAGACTCAACGTTTTATCTTCTTGAAGCTTCTCACTGGTTTTAAAAACTTACGGGATGACAAAGAATCGGAAAAAAAAAATCAATGGCAAAACTCGGGATGGCGGACTGTCAAACAATTTCAACTGAACAGATATTGAGTTTCATGTTTCAACGAAAGAGATCCAACGACACCGATGACGCTTCCTCCGTTTTCCAGAATCGTCATGACTCTTCGAATAACCCGTGTCAAACTTACATTTAATTTATTTTTCTATAACACATGTAATTTTATCTCTTAGATAATGACTGGGCTAAATTCATATTCGGATGGGTTGAAATGCTTGTAAATGGGGCTTTAAAGCCTTTATAGCTTTTATAAAAAACAATGTTGAGAAAAATAAAATTGTACCTTATCTACCAGTTGATGTCAAAAATAAAATTACTTGTTCGACATAGAACAAAACATAACTGCTATTATTTTCTGTGAACTAAAATTCATTGTGGAAATTTTCATGCAAGCAAAGGAAATATGCCCTTTAGATCCACTTTTTTATAATGAACTTAGAGTTGTTGCAATATCATATGAAAGAGTGGCGTATCATGCTCTTTAAAGTCTGCTTATCTTCGACATTTTAAATGGAACAGTCCAGTAAACTGAGTCCAGAACCTTCACTACATTTTCAGGTATGGTAACGTTGTGCGGTGGCTTGAGAAGAAGTTGTCCCATATACCATATGTATTAACTAATTCTGGGAACCAACTGTGGTCAACCTCGCTCATGCATATAGGAGGCTAAGGTGTAATAATGCCAATAAAACTACCATGTTCTTCTTCTTATGTTGGCAATCATGTGTTGGAATGTAATGAAGTTATTGGCTCGCAAAAATTCTTATTAACAGGAAGTACCGTGAAGCTATCACATACTATTGAAGAGCACTTACACTATCAACTAAAAGCTTAAGAACTTACTCGGCTTGGCGTACACTTACCATTGCAGGAATTCAATTGTTCTTTAAACACCAGTTGATGTAAAGAAAAATGAATAAAACACCAGTCATGTTTTTCTAAACAGTACTAATGCTGATTATCACAAAAGCGAAGAGTTGTTGTGAGGCTTTGTGTCTCTTGGGCCTAACATGAGCTTTGGGTTTTGACTTGAAAAGACAAAGAATGTGTGAGTTAGTGTTACTGGCCCAAATAAGGAATGTCATTACTCATAGTAATAGGAGTAATACGTTTTTTCCTTTTCCCATAAAAAGACCTAAGATAGATTTATATATATAGAGGTCTCATCTCTCTTTGTCAGATTTAGAAAACAATAGATCTCTCAAGCATAGAACACGCAACTAGCGCCGAGGTTTGTAATCTTTTCGATTCATAGTGATATTGAGTTTGTCTCCAGTTTGGAGAAAGACTCGCCCAAAAAAAACTCGTGTTTTTGATTACAATCAGAAACCAAGGTTGTTTCTCTACAAGTGGTATCAGAGCATAGTGATGTGATCATGGACCAGCTGCAACAAGGAAGAGAATGTAACCAGGAATGCAACCATCGGATCAATCAGCTAGCGAAGATGTCTTAACCATTCCAGAAGGTCCCATGACTCGTTCTAGAACTAAGAAACTAAAATGGAGCCATTGGACGGATTACTTAGACTCGTATGGAAACAAGAAGAAGGTCTTGGACAAAGTTTGATGATCCGAGATACCTTGATCACCATTCAAGCTATCTCCTCATCTAGCTGAGTTAGTACTTAGGCAAGTACTTGTGTGTGCTCTTTTTCCTTGCTCTTGGTTTTGTCCCAAAGAGGTTTTCCGGAGGAAGGTTTTTAACAAGGCCACAAGCTACTTCACACATCACCTAGGTGCTAATATCGGTCCAAGCCTAAGGAGACTACTCTATCTATTTATCTTATGTTATGTTTAGACTATAGTTTTTATGTTATGTTATTTCTCGAAACCTAAGGCATATTCCTTGGTTTCTCTATTTAAACGCTTGTAAACAACTCATTCTGAATCAAGCAGTCTTTTATCAAAACCTTTTGTCTACTCTTTCTCTCTTCTTTGTCGAGTGTGAGAGCTTGCTGGTGAGTCATATCCGGCGTCTAATGGTTCTAGTTTGGGTGTGTCATATCTGATCTAGATCCTAGGCAGTATCAAGGAGTCCATCCGCATCTCTTTGTGTCACCAATCAATCCACATACCTTGATAAACTTGAGTCTCGGATTCGTTTAGGCAAGGATCTATCCCATTCTGATTCCAGAGCAACATCCTAGGATCATATTACATAGGCTAACAGAGATCCAAGGTACAGAGAAATCAAAAGCAAGATTCAATAAACAAGCAAGGAGAATTCTTATCTGGTGTGGTGAAGAATAATCAGCTCGTTGGTATTGAAGCTTGAAGGTTACTGCATGTTACAAAAACCTGCAAACAAAGAAAAATAAATTTACGGGTTACATAAATCATGGAAGCAACTTCAGGAAAATTTGAAGTGGAGAGTCTTGATGGGAAGCGATGATATTGGTCTTTGGAAGTATAAGATGTTATGTCAACTTGAGATCGTTGTTTGGGATCTGTTCTTAAGCGAGAAAAAGACTTATCACATGGATGTTGGACGATGAATATAGAAGGATACTAATATTGATCCTAAGGCAACAACGACGAGGGGCTGCGTACAAAGAATCTGATCAGTATGTGCCTATCTGATTCTTATTTTACGGAAGGTCATGCATGAGCCTACAACACTGAGCTATGTGGAGTCTTTGAAGCTGAATATGCAGACCAGAGACACTACAAATTGAATTTACATGAACGCAGAGATATGCAGTCTTTAGAATGGAAGACACAAGTCGCATTGAAGCAAAATTGGATGTGTTTCTAAAACACTCGTGGCTGATCTAGCAAGTCTGGACTACTTAAGATTCAGTGAAGAAGATCAAGCTATTCAAATCTTAACTCAGTCGACCTAAGCATACTGAGTCTCTCGTGATGCATTAAAATACGGCAGCAGTAAAAGAGATTTTAATCAGTCGTGATGTTACAGGCTCAGCCTTATTGCTAAGGAAGTTGAATTAAGGGAGAAGGGGCTACTTATCAGATCAAACAGGTAACTTAGAAGGCTTGTTCGTTATGTAAACAGAAACATAGGCAGGAGTGAGAAGAAGAAAAAAAGGTGGGATTAGAAAGAAAAAAAAAAAAAACCTTTTTCGGAAAGGAAAAAAAAGCAAAAGAGGATCCCAAAAAAAAAAGGAGAAAAAAAAAAAACATAAAATCAGCCAATCAAGACCAGACAGTTTTTGCTAAAGTAATGCTTGGGCTGTGTGGCAAGTGAAACGGACATTTAAAAGACTAAGTGTCACAGAAAGAAAAATCTAAAGCCATCAAACTCGGTCAACATTCATAGCTGAGAAAGGGGCAGCATTGGTGCTAACAGCAAGTCAACAAGACACTAAAAAACGAGTGGGGGCTGATTCGGGATGTACATTCCATATCACTCCAATAAAGATGTTTTATTTCACCTCAAACATATAGGAGGGAAGGAGTTGATGGGAATAACACAATCAGTGAAGTCAAAGGGATCGGAAAATCAGAATCATGAATGATGACGAATCAAGTGGATCCTCACTGATGTTCGTTACATGCCAACAATGGGCAGAAACCCATATCCTCGGACTCTTTGGAAAAGATGGGATTGTAGTACGAAGGCAAGGATTTCAAGGTTCAAATTTTACAAATGGATCAGAAGGTAATGTCTGAAAATACTGCGATGGATTGTCTACCTACAAAGCTAGTATTCGATGGAAGCTGCTATGCAAGCCTGATGTCGACCTGACGAAAAGTGGCACTCCGACTCGGACAATGATCTCAAGTGCATGAATATCCTAGAAAGATGGACACCTAACTGAGAAAGATGTGGAGACATTGGAGTTTGCGAAAAACTGTGTTTAGGAAAGCACACAAGTAAATGATATGGTCCCGGGTGAAGGATCACGTCCACTGAAATGCTCTCCAACGAATTGTGCTTGATAGACAAACAATGAATGAGTGATACTTCTAATAGTTACGGAATGGCTCCACCATCGCTCTGTGCTCGCAATGTAAGGAAGAATCCGAAATACACCCTAGACAACTTTTTGATAAACAATCTAGAGAATACTTGGGTTTTAAAAAAGCAGTTTGATATTATTCAGAGTTTTCGACCAGAATATAAAGAGAAGAAGACTGTACATGCACAGCTTCTTGAAACACACAAATAAACTAAAAGAAAGACTAGTTCAAACTTGAAAATAAGAAAAAGACTCTGGTGTATTCTTGCACGAAATAAGGATAGAAAATGGCCTTAGATCATCAGAAGGCTTTTGTATAGTGTTGTGTCCAAGCCTCCATTAAAAACCTTGTTGGAAAACCCAATGGATAAACCCAAACAAGGAAAAAGTGCAAGTCCACAACACCTCCCTTGATGAAGTCTTAGGTGGCTGAATCACACCAGAGTGTTGGTAAGCACACAGACTGCCCGAATAGTGTGTAAAGTTGATGAAGAGTTGCTGAAATTTCCTTTTTAATCTAGTCAATTGACCCACGGGTACATTTAGATTCTTGTCCTTTGTATCCTCAGGTTCAAGCTGTTCTTTAGCTCCATCTTGAAATCTTTTAGCTCTGTCCAAGCTGTTCTATCTCCTTAGTTCCATGTTTCTAAGAATCACATCCCATCCTCTCCCACTGAGAAAGGAGTTAAATCAAAATCCGTTCATCTGCATGATAAGAACTAACAATAAACATTGAAGCTTGAACTCCATTATACTAACTTGAAGATCCGTTGATAGCCGTTGTTGTTGATCATTCCTAATAAACTTTAAATAGACCATCTAATCCTAGGCATGAGTTTGGATTTTCTTTCATTAGAAAATCTGTCCTTTCTCAGTGTATCCAAACTAAGATCTCCTTCTTCAAAAATCATTTCCTCCTCTTCCTTTTTAGCTTGCTTGGCATAGAGTTTGGTCCTTGTTCTCTATATCATCCGTGCCTTCTCATGTATCTGCTTAACAAGTTCAAGCTTTCTTTGTCCATCCAAGCTATCTTTCACTTAAAGTAAAGCATTAGATCCAAAGGTAAAAGATCTGAAAACCATAGACATTCAAGGAGAGAATTTAGATGCAAAATGTTTAGCCATGGTTATAAGCAAGTCTACATGTGGCAAACATTCTTCCAATTCTAAGTTCTTTTTAATCAATACACGCACAACGGTAACAATTTTCTATGAAAACTTCAATTTGTCCATCAACTGTGGATGACAAGTAGCAGAGAAACACATTTTAGATCCCAGCTAGACACAAAGTTTTCCAAAAGACTAAGAAACTTGGTATCTCTATCAGAAACAATTGTCCTAGGCAGCCATGAAGTCTAAACAACCCCTAAAGAACAAACTAGCAACATCACAGCATCATCAGTCTTATGGCATGAATGAAATGAGCCATTTTAGAAAAACCTATCAACTACAACAAACACATAAATCTTTTCCAGTCCTAGTCTAGTAATCAACAACCGATCATTGAAATGTCATGCCATGGTTGCAAAGAATTGGTAAAGAATACAGACCCGTTTTGGAATTTGGACTTAGCCTGTTGCCAAGTTACACATCGTCACAAGTTTCTCACATTTTTCTCATGTGTGCCAGAAGAAAAGTTCTTGCATACTCATTGTCTAGACACGCCAAAAATGTCCCATAAGTCCACCTGCATGAGCTTCTTGACAAACAATCTCTCAAGAAGAGTTAGCACCACATAGTCTATTTCAAAGAAGAGAACATCACTCTTAAAGTACTTACCACGTCCAAACTTTTACAAGAGCAAATAATCCTTAAAATCAGAATCAGTGTGTATAGATTTTTGATTTATTTCAATCAAGTAACTTCGTTTCAAAGAGTTGACAAAAGAATACCTTAATAGTGCTCACAGCAACTATGTTTTCCTTACTTTCTGTACTTGATCCAAGTAGGGAATGTTCAATGAATTCAATCCACCTGCATGTCTCTGTTTATTTTTGCCTTTGAGGTACTTGAGAACTTCATGGTCTGTGTGGCATGACAAACTCTTAGGCCAGAGTAGTGTTTGCCATGTTTGTAAGCCCTGACACGCATAGAGCTTGCATAGTTGATAGTGAAGTAGCTCCTCCCAGCTTCTCACTAAAAAAAAGAAAGCTATAGGTTCTTCTCTGCATAAGCACAAGCACCTACAACCAACACCAGATGCATCACATTCTATTCAAATGTTTTAAAAAAGTCAGGGAGAGAAGAACTGTGAGTTCGTAAATTTCTCTTCAAGGCTGAAATGCTTTCAGGCTTGTCCCACTTAATCCCACTTTTTCTTATTACTTCAGGACGTGTGCACCAGGGTACTAAAGTCTTTGACAATCTTCGGTAAATCCGGCCAACCATGAAACTTCTACTTCTCCAACCGTTTTGGACTTGGCCAGTCCTATACCTTTGATCTTGTCTTCATCACCTGGATACCATCTGCACTCACAACAAACCTAAAAGACAAGGTTATCTGCTCAAAATACATTCTTAAATTACAACAAGACTCGTCCTAAACACTCCTAACTTTTCAAGATGTTCAAACATGCTCATCCAATTCTTACTGAAATCAGGATATCATCCAAAGTAAACCACCACAAAATTCCTATAAATGCCTTAGAACATGTTTCA
>CAJHQP010012782.1:0-11091 GCA_905132765.1 Moricandia arvensis | reverse complement strand
AACTCTAGAGCAGTTCATAGCTTTATTGGTGCGATCTGGATCAGCCTCAACTTCATGGATTTGAAGCTTGTGTGTTCACTAGCAAATTCTCTGCTTATGGTTTGTTTCAATAAGCCAAAGAATGAGATTAATGGCTTGCACCAATTGAAGCAGCATGATTATAGAAGATCGATGGAGCAGAGCATTACATGGACTAAGGATAATCTTCTCACGTTCTACATGCATCAGAAAGAGAGCAAGGACGTGGTGGACTTGTTCATGGACAAGCCCAAGAAGATGTTTGCTGAAAATAGGCCTTTCAAGCCCAAGAAGTGGAAAGATAAACCAGCTTGGTTTAGGCTGGCCGATTTCTTTATCTCAAGTGTATTTCTGATTTCTTGTAATTCTAAACCAAGTAGGATTAGGTTTTCGTTTTAATAAACCCATTAGGAATAGGATTAGGGTTAGGGTTTTATAAACCAACTAGAAATAGGTTTTGGTTTTCTATTTTCGAATTAGGGTAGGGTTTTCTAGTTAGGGTTTTCTGTTTTGTCTTTATAAAGACAAAAGCAGCACATATTGTAACTTACACATTCTTTTAATAAAAATCAGAGCTTTTGTCTTTCAAACTCGTCCCTTTGGGGACCTCCCTTCATTGTTCACGTGGTGAACAAGTTTCTTTGTCACACAAGGTTGCATGAGCTTTTGTGATTCATCCTAGACATGAAGCAGGGTTATCCTGTGTCTCAGGAGTCGCTAAACAACTCTAGAGCAGTCCATAGCTCTATGGTGAAGATCATCCAACGTCCTGGAGCTTCACAAGCTCAAGGATCCACCCATCATTCCTCAAGTGTGACTGGGACGAGGTCTTCCTATACAAGGCCGCACCATTTGGCCTCACCATCCTAGACCAAGACAACACGTGATTCATGCTGATATGAAGTCTTGGGAGAGCTTGTTTCACACGCACTCACTGGTACAAGCAAGGGTATCCAAAAAAACAAGTTCAAAATCGAGTTCTTCATTTTACATTCTGACTTTTGGCTTGTGGGCAAGTTTGGAAAGACCAGGGATGACCCTAGAGAGGCAAGGGACGGTCCTTGACTCAAGAGTGAGTATGGGATCAATGTACACGACCTCTTGATCAGGAGAATCATGTCAGACGATTCATATTGAGTTTGGATCGAACTGGGTTGAGAGATGGCTGGAATCTGTTTATTCTAAACCATATGGGATTGGTGCGTCCACCAGAGTGTGGAAAAACGTTCTTACTCATTCATGAAGAGCCAGCATTACTTTCTGAGATGTCTTGTATGCTAAGAGTCTTTACAGCCAGAGCAATGTATGAGGAGATGGATATGAATGTGTTTATCTTAGATGGTTCGGATTTGAGGACAAATCCTTTTAAAGGAGGAGGGGATGGTGCGATCCTGACAAGCCTCAAACTGAGGGATTTGAACACCAACTATGAAGCAGCAAGGAGAGTGATCAAGACACAATCTACTGGGCTGTATAGAAGCTTTAATGATCTGATCAGAGAGATAATGGAGCAGAGTGTTACATGGATTAAGAAGGATATCTTTGTGTGCAAACTGGACCAGGAGTACATCAAGGACGAGCTGGGATTTAACATGGACGTGCATAAGGTGTTATTGGATGAGAAGAGGCCTTATAAGCCCATAAAGAGCAAGGATAAGCCACCATGGGCTTTACTTGGTCGAATTGTACTATTTAGTGTATTTGGGCTTTTCTTATTTATATAAACCAACTAGGACTAAGATTAGGGTTAAGGTTTTATAAACCAATGAGAAATAGGTTTTAGTTTTCTTTTTTAGCTAAGAATTTCGTTTTGGTTTTTCCTTTTAGAGTTAGGATAAGGTTTTCTAGTTAGGGTTTTCTTTATTGTCTTTATAAAGCCAAAAGCCGCACATATTGTAACTTACGCATTCTTTTAATAAAACTTGAGCTTTTGGCTTCATCAACACGTCCCTTTGGGACACCTCAAACCCTTGTTCACGTGGAACAAGTTTTATTTGTCACACTAGCTAGCGTCAGCTTTCGTGATTCATCCTAGACATGAAGCAGGGTGCACCTGTGTCTCAGGAGTCGCTAAACAACTCTAGAGCAGTTCATAGCTGTATGGTGAAGATCACCCAACGTCCTGGAGCTTCTCATGCTCAAGGATCCACCCATCATCCCTCAAGTGTGATTGGGATGAGGTCTTCTTCTCCAAGGCCGCACCAGTCAAGGTTCCTATGTGGTCTAAACCGAGATATACAAGATAATGTTGAGATGCAACATTATGTGGAGCTAGAAGAGATGCTACACAAGGCTATTCTTGTGGAACAACATCTCAAGAGGAAGGGACATTCTTGAGCCAACTATGGATCCAACCGGTTACACAACACCAAGGAAGAGAAGTCACCTTATCCTAAGGAGTCTAAACCGTTTCAGAAAGACAACAAGTCCTATCCGAGGGAAGAAACCAAACCAAGCAGTGCTCTTGACAAGGGCAAGGGAAAGGCTGAGGCTTCTAGTTCCAGAGCTCGTGTGGTGCGGCCTGGATAGGCTTGTTCTCCACGGATCACTTGAAGGGGATTGATAGAGGGTTGATCTAGAGGCTACTAGCACTCGGATCTGATGATGAACTGCTCTCCTTGGCGATGGGGATGCCTCACAGATGTGTTCCTACTCAATGACACAAGATCACCTTGTATTGTCGTTGATGGATCACAAGGAATTCCTTCCTTTAGATGAAGATCAATGTTCATTTAGCTGAACAGAGAAAGCAGAATAACTTGGCAAGCAAATTGCTAAAAGGTTTCGAGTTTTTTTGAATAATTTGCAAGCTCCCTGCGGCGCTTGTTAAATAGAAAAACAGAGAAAACCCTAAACCTAAACCAAGTTGGTTTAGTCTAAACCTACCCATAAACCCAATTGCAATTGATTTACTACTCTGAATCGAAAATCCTAATTCTAATTGTCTTTGGTTTGCTGGTCCAAATTAAGTACAAATTGAGATCACATTAAACCAACATGCTGGTTTATCTTCACTCTTGATTGATTCCTCCTCTTGTCTCACGTGCTCAAGCAGAACTAGTAGAGCTTTCCTCTGAGCTTTGGTCTTTGATCTTGTAACTGGTCCAATTGAGAAGATCAAGTCATCTTGAGCTGCATTCTGGTCCATCTCTTCTTCTCCACTCATCCAGTCGGCTACATAGGGATCTACTTGCTCCAACTCTTCCATCATCACCTGGATCTCTCCCTGGTAAGGCTCCTCCTCTGATTCTTTGTCTTCTTGGCAGTTGGTTTGACTTGAGGGTGCATTTGATCCAATGGTGGACGCACCATCCCCTCCTCCTTTAAAAGGATTTGACCTCAAATCCGATTCATCTGCAACAAAAGGGATCAAGTCAGAAACATTGAATGTTGAACTAATGGTGTACTTACCTTGGAGATCAATCTGGTAAGCATTGTTGTTGATCCTCTTGAGTACTTTGAAAGGACCGCCTGTCCTTGGCATCAGCTTGGACTTTCTCTCATTAGGAAACCTTTCCTTCCTGAGATGGATCCACCCGAGATCACCTGGTTCTAGCACCAATTCTCTCCTGCCTTTGTTCTTCTTTCTTGCATACATTTTGGTGCGGTCCTCTATGTTTCTCCTGACCTATTCATGCAAAGATCTAACAAACTCGGCCTTCTTCTAACCATCAAGGTTAGTCTGTTCTTTCAAAGGTAAAGCAAACAAGTCTAATGGGGACAATGGATTGAATCCATAGACTGCTTGAAAAGGAGTGATCTTACTGGTTGAATGCATTGACCTATTGTATGCAAACTCTACATGGGACAAGCAATCTTCCCAAGTCCTAATGTTCTTTTTGATGATAGCACGCAAGAGAGTGGATAAGGTCCTATTGACAGTCTCAGTTTGCCCATCAGTTTGTGGATGAAAAGTGGTTGAGAATAGCAATCTAGTTCCTAATTTCCCCCACAATGTTTTCCAGAAATAGCTAAGGAACTTGGAGTCCCTATCAGAAACTATGGTCCTGGGCATTCCATGCAACCTATCAACTTCCCTAAAGAATAGATCAGCCACCAAGGATGCATCATCAGTCTTATGGCAAGGTATGAAATGTGCCATCTTAGAAAACCTATCAACCACCACAAAGATGCTATCTCTACCCTTTCTTGTTCTAGGCA
Source organism: Moricandia arvensis (assembly GCA_905132765.1). NCBI lineage: Eukaryota > Viridiplantae > Streptophyta > Magnoliopsida > Brassicales > Brassicaceae > Moricandia > Moricandia arvensis. The sequence continues at coordinate 6,912 of CAJHQP010012782.1, read as the reverse complement.
GTCCCAAAACAAAGTCCATAGAGATGTCAACCCAAGGTTCAGTAGGGATAGGGAGTGGAGTATACAAACCTGTTGGTTGCACCTTGGATTTGGCCTGCTTGCACACGACACACCTTGAGCACACCTTCTCCACTTCTTTCTTCATGTTAGGCCAATAGAAGTGTTCCTGCAAGGTATAAAGTGTCTTGGCTACACCAAAGTGTCCCATCAACCCTCCTCCATGAGCTTCCCTAACATATAGTTCTCTCAAAGAACCACAAGGTACACACAAGCGGTTATCATAGAAAAGAAACCCTTTCACTTGATAAAACTTTCCACTAACATGTTTCTCAATGTTTCTAAAAGCTTCCTGAAACTCTGGATCATCAGCATAACAAGACTTAAGATGTTCAAACCCCAAAAGCTTTGTTTCCATAGAAGATAATAGAACATACCTTCTTGAGAGTGCATCAGCGACTACATTCTCCTTACCTTGCTTGTACTGGATGACATAAGGGAATGTCTCAATGAACTCAACCCACCTAGCATGCTTCTTGTTCAGCTTCTGTTGCCCATTGAGATGCTTAAGAGATTCATGATCTGTATGGATCACAAACTCTTTAGGCCAAATGTAGTGCTGCCACGTTTGTAGAGCTCTCACCAAGGCATACAGCTCCTTGTCATAGGTTGGGTAGTTCAATGTGGCGCCTCCAAGCTTCACACTGAAGTAAGCTATAGGCCTCTTTTCTTGCATCAGCACGGCTCCAATTCCCACTTCAGATGCATCACACTCTATCTCAAAAGTCTTAAGAAAGTCAGGGAGTACAAGTAAAGGAGCATTGGTTAACTTCCCTTTCAGCAACTGAAATGCATCTTCCTGAGCTTGTCCCCAAGCGAATCCCACACTCTTCTTGATGACTTCAGTGAGTGGGGCAGCAATGGTACTGAAGTCTTTCACAAACCTCCTGTAGAAGCCAGCAAGTCCATGAAAACTTCTGACTTCTTCAATGGTTTTAGGAGTCGGCCACTCCTTGATAGCCTTCACCTTCTCCTCATCAACCTGTATGCCCTGTGAGGTAACAACAAAACCTAGAAAGACAAGGTTATCTGTTCCAAATGAGCAGTTCTTGTAATTAGCATACAGATTCTCTTTCCTAAGCACATCTAAAACCTGTCTCAAGTGCTCAACATGCTCTTTCATGGTCTTACTGTAAATGAGAATATCATCAAAGTACACAACCACAAATCGACTTATAAGAGCCCTCAAGACATGTTTCATCAGCCTCATGAAAGTGCTAGGTGCATTAGTAAGACCAAATGGCATGACAAGCCACTCATACAATCCTAACTTAGTCTTAAAAGCAGTTTTCCACTCATCTCCTTCTTTCATTCTAATCTGGTGGTAACCACTCTTTAAATCAACATTAGAAAAGACACATGAACCATGTAACTCATCTAACATATCATCTAAGCGAGGGATTGGATGTCTATACTTAACTGTTATGTTGTTGATGGCTCGGCAATCCACACACATGCGCCAGCTTCCATCCTTCTTGGGTACCAGTAGAACAGGTACAGCACAAGGACTCATGCTCTCTCTGATGTGGCCTTTCTCCAAGAGGTCATTGACTTGTTTCTAGAGCTCCTTGGTCTCAACAGGATTGGTCCTGTATGCTGGACGGTTTGGGAGTTAAGCTCCTGGTAAAGTCAATTTGGTGCTCAATGCCTCTGATGGGTGGCAAACCAATTGGATTATCTTCTGGAAAGACATCCCTATACTCCTGCAAAAGACACTCAATCTCTTTTGGAATAACTGGTTCATGATTAGCCCCGGTGGTTAGTAACTCTTTAAACAAAACAAGGATCATGGGCTGTTGAGTGTTCAATGCCTCCTTGATCTCTTTAGAAGAAGCAAAAAGGTTATGAGTACTTACCTTGGCCGTGTCCTGCTTGAGTGAAGCTGAAACTGTGGCCTTAGCTTCTTCTCTTCTCAGCTTAAGTTGCACCTGATCTTGATGCACTTCTTGTGGAGTCAATGGCACTGGAGTGATGTTTCTTTCCTTGTGAACAAAGGAATGCCTATTCATGTAGCCATCATGCACTGCCCTCTTGTCGTATTGCCATGGGCGGCCCAGCAAGATGTGACTAGCCTCCATAGGTAGGACATCACAAGTGATCTCTGTTGAGATGAAGCAAGAATAAATGAGAGTTCAAGTTAGCTTGGTGTGAACATGAAGCAATAAACAAGACAAGAAAGAAGAAGAAAGGATTATGATTGTTGAAGAAGCAAGTGGACGAGAAGACTTGTGATTCAAGTCTGTCCGTACATCCTTGCTATTCAAGTAACTCATATGACCTAGCTTTACTTGTAAGGCAAGGAAGAAGAGACTTAACTCGTCTGGAACAAGTTTGAATGGAAGAGATCCGTTGGGGAGTCTGGACAAGAGCAGGCAAGTGGCTGAATAGAATACATTAAAAGTCACATGCTGCCTTAAGGTGTTGGGACCATTCCAGACATGTCACTTTCATGATCCAGACCTGGAGAAGACCATCTTATTTTATTCTTATTCTTCTTGTCTTATTCAGTCCTTAATTGTCTTTAAATATTGTTGTTTGTATCCCAAAGAAAGAAGGAAAACATTTCTCCTTCTATTCTCTTTGTTGCTCTCTCTCTCTCTCCTTCCTCACGAACTCTCTCTCTTCACTCTCTCTCTTGTTCTTCATCAGTTCTTGATGTTCTTCATTTAATCTCCCCCTTAATCTCTAAAACTCACATGGTATCAGAGCACTTATGCTCTTGAGACCTATTCTTCTTCATTCTTTTACCTAACTTCCGCAAATCTATGAGTTTTCTTTTCTATTTTTGGCAAAGTTCATCTTGTTCTTCAGCTGTTCTTCATTTCCAGCTCCAGAAATTGCCAAAAATGGAAAATACCAAAGTAAACATTCCAGTTACTCTCAAGGGAGCTAACTATCTTTTATGGTCAAGGCTTGTCAAGACAGCCTTGGGAGGACGAGGTCTCTGGTCCTATGTGACAGAAGACAAACCATCAAAGAAGACCATCCTAGGAGAGGATGTTACTGAAGTGGTGCTGGCTGGCGAGGACAAATGGGGTCAGGAGGACCTCATGGTGTTGTCTATCATACAAAACAGCCTTGAGACATCAATCTTGGAAGCTTACTCCTACTGTGAAACTTCCAAAGAGTTGTGGAACACTCTCCTGAAGGTGTATGGCAACATATCAAACTTGAGCAGAGTATTTGAAGTCAAGAGGACTATTAACTTGCTCCATCAAGAAGACATGGATTTCAATCAGCATTTTGGGAAGTTCAGAGCCTTATGGGCTGAGTTGAAGATGCTGAGGCCATGTACCGTGGATCCTAATGTCTTGAATGACCGGTGTGAACAAGACAAGGTGTTTGCTTTACTTATCACCTTGAACACCGGCTACAATGATCTAATTAAGCATTTGCTTAGAGCAGAGAAGCTCCCAACCTTAGAAGAGGTGTGCTCTCAAATCCAAAAGGAGCAAGGTTCAGTTGGCCTATTTGGAAGAAAAGGAGAGCTTGTGTTTGTGAATCAAGCTGATGGTACTGCAAACAAGAGCCACTACAAGCCTGAGGACAAAAGGTTTGGGTTTGTGGTCACTGCAAGAAGAAGGGACATGGCAAGGACAGATGCTGGATTCTTCACCCACATCTTAAGCCACAGAAGTTCAGGACTCCTTACCATGATGCAAGAGCCAACTTCTCTGGTGAAATGGGCGAACCAGCTACCTCAAACTCCATGTGAAAGAATGAGGGAATTTGGAGTTTCAGATGAAGAACATTGAGAGAGAAGAGGAGTATTTCGTGAGAGAGAGACAGAGAATAGAGGAAATAAATTCCTTGCTTCATTTAGTTTCTGGTACAAGCCTATTAATAGGCAAAATAAATCATAAACAAATACATAAGTTGACAAAAGATATAATAAACAAAATAGGACTGAGGGAGGGCAGAGGCACGCCCAGACTTGTGGAAAGGGACAGGAAGGCAGTTGGTTTTGTCCAGACTTGATGGAAAGAGACAGGTCCTAAATGGCTGTCTCCTTATCTTGACATGTGACTTTTCTTCCCCTTTTTGTTTCCTAACGTCTCTCTGCTCCACCATATCACATGTTCTGATTTAAATAAGTGTCCCTCCTTCTCAAGCTAACCCTTTCCTAGTCTTGGAAGTCAAGTTAAGTCAGATTAGACCTAAACTGTATGGACCAACTTCATTTGATCATTCCAGATACTTCTCTTGCCATACTCTCTTCCTCTTTGTCTTTTATGTCTTCATGTCAACACTCCCCCTCAAGCTTGACAATATGAACTGGTCAAGCTTGGAAACCATGAAGTATTCCCTCATTAAAACCTTAGCTAGGTAAAACCACTTGGGACAAAACCCAAGCCAAGGAAAAAGAGTAGAACACTCCATGGCTAAGAGGATCAGTGTGATGAAAGATCCACAAGTCCAAGTTTAGAATAAATGAACTCGCAGACCTTAGTACTTGCAGCCTTGGTGAAGATGTCAGCCAACTGATCTTCACTTCTAGTGTAACATGGTAGGATGATCTTCTGCTCCACAGCTTGTCTCACCTTGTGACAATCTACTTCAATGTGTTTAGTCCTCTCATGGAAAACTGAGTTGCTCGCAATGTGTATTGCAGCCTGGTTATCACAATGCATAGTGATTGGTGTTGTAGTCTCAATTCCCAAGTCTTTAAGCAGCCCCTTAATCCAAATCAACTCGCTTGTAAGCTTTCTCATAGCCCTATACTCTGCCTCAGCACTTGAGCATGAAACCACCTTCTGCTTCTTGCTTTTCCAAGTTACCAGATTGCCTCCAATGAAGGTACAATATCCAGTAGTTGATCTCCTATCAACCCTATCTCCTGTCCAATCAGCATCACAATATCCTACTATCTCAGTGCTTCCATTGCATCCCATCCACACTCCTTGGCCTGGAGCTTCTCTTAGGTACCTCACAATCCTTTCAACCATGCTCCAGTGATGAATCTTTCGTGCTTTCATATTCTGACTGACTTGGTTCACAGCAAAACATATGTCTGGTCTTGTAATGGTTAGGTAAATGAGTTTTCCAACCATTCTCCTATACATCTTCACATCTTCAAAGGGCTTGTCTTCAAACTCCCCCTCTCGCAGCACTTTGTAGCCATCTTCTAGTGGTGTCTTTGCTATCCTTCCTCCAAGATCACCTGACTCACTCAATAGATCAAGTGTGTACTTTATTTGGGATAAGAATAGCCCCTCTTTAGATCGGCATATCTCAATCCCTAGAAAGTACTTTAGCTCACCCAAGTCTGTAATGTCAAAAGAAGATTTAAGAAAGGCTTTGGTTGAGGTGATACCTTCCTTATCACTCCTTGTAATGATAATGTCATCCACATATATCAGTATGACCACAATGCCTTGTTGACTGGTGACGGTAAAGAGGGTGTGATCAGCTTCAGACTTGATGAAACCTCTTCCATTAAGGGTTGTACTTAGCTTGTGGTACCAGGTTCTTGGTGATTGCTTCAACCCATAGATTGCTTTCTTTAATCTTAGCACATTCCCTGGTTTAACAAGGTGTTCTAGCCCAGGAGGAGGTCTCATATAGACTTCATCTTCTAGTTCACCTTGTAGGAAAGCATTCTTGACATCCATTTGCCATAAATCCCATTCCAAGTTGACTGCCAGTGAGAGAACAATCCTTATGGTGTGGAGTTTGGCTACTGGTGCAAATGTGTCTTGGTAATCTTCTCCATAAACCTGAGTATATCCCCTTGCAACCAGCCTTGTCTTTTTCCTTTCTGGTTTTCCATTTGCTAAGTACTTGATGGTAAAGAGTAGACGACTTGTCACAGCTTTCTTGCCTTTGGGAAGCTCAGTCTCATACCATGTATCATTCTTGATCATAGCATTGATCTCATCTCCAACTGAGTCTCTCCATCCATCAAGTTCCATTGCCTCTTCATAAGATCTCGGAATGTACTCTTGATCTATGCTGGTGATAAAGGCTTGATGTGCTGTGGGGTAGTGAGCCAGAGTGCAGACTGCTTGAATAGGATGAGCTACTGCCTGGCTATTGAAGTAAACCCTTTTGTTGATCCAGTTGGAAGGGTGGTTTCTCAGCCTTTTACTTCTCCTAAGCTGCTGAACCTCTTCCCTCTGCTCTCCTTCATCATAGCCAGCTTCATTTTGTTGGTTTTCATCCTGATCATGAACCTCATGCTCTTGACCAGTATTTGATTCTTCTTGACCAGTGTGAGAATCCTCTTGATTCTCTTGATCTCCCCCTTCAGGATTAGGATGAATAGCTTCTTTAGTTTCATTAACTCCATGAGGAACAGCTTCTGAAACTTGTCTAGGTTCTGGTTCTGAAGATCTTTCCTCTTGAGGCATACTAATGCCTAAATTCTCCAAGATACGCCTGAGGTTGTCTGCCCTATCTAAGGCTCCTTGAGATAGATCCTTGAATTGTCCCAACTCTTCTCTTCATAATAACCTCTGGATTCAACAAACTTGACATCCCTGGAGACTAATACTCTTCTGGTTTCTGGAGCATAGCATTTGTACTCCTTTTGAGTAGTTGAGTATAAGATCTTTTAAGATCTTAGACGAATAAGTAACAAGAACAAGACTAGAAAGAGATTTGATGGAAGAAAGACTCGGTTTAGACTAAGAACTAAGAATATTAATGAAAGACTATGAAGATCATTATGAGACTCGAAAGTTTAGAGAGAACTGTATGATTTATTCATAGAGAGAGTTCAGAATATATATAGAGGGTTTACAAGGGTTTCGTAAAGCAAGAGAAGTAAAGCATGTGGACAGGAGGAGAGGCGCGTCCCATGGTTCAAACGAGTGGCTCTGGTGGCTAGATGCCAATGGCATCTTTACTAGATGC
>CAJHQP010012781.1:0-11093 GCA_905132765.1 Moricandia arvensis | reverse complement strand
TTCTATCCAGTACCATCAGCATCACTTCCATCTAGCCGGTTCTATAGTCGATTAGATCGATTGTACAAACCACCCCTTTTGTTGGATCGCCCATCTTCTTTGATCCAAGGATCATAAGACTTTAATATCTTAGGCTTGTATCATTTCTGGTATCAGAGCTGAAGTTCTTTCAGCATCAGGTCGTATATATCCTTGGCTTGTTTTTATTTGCAATCGGTTTAGTTTCATTTCTGTTTTTGCATTCATAAATAAAATACTATAAAAATCGTTTGTTCTTGTTTCATCTGGTTTCTGTCATGCATAATCTTAGAAAATCTTATAAGAATCATTTGTTTCATGCTGCATCTAGTTTATCTTCTCATAAAACCATAAAACCCATAAAAAGAAATCGGTTTGTTTCTTGTTACATTTGGTTGTTTCATTTCTGTCCAATTCAAAAAGAAATCATAAAAGTGGGTTCTTCATTCTGTTCATTAGCATGTCGAGTTTTCTTGCTGTTTAGATCCATTCCTATTCAAAAATCATAAAAATTTGTTAGTATAAGAGCAGATTCGAGTTTCCTTAGTTGGTAGGGTTTTCAAAAATATTTCCTTTATTGACCACACTTATTTCTCTCAAATCATGCATTTTTTTCTCTGCTATTTTTTTCGACCATAAACCAAAAAGATCAAAACTATTTAGTTATCCATTCTATTAATTTATTGAAAAGGTTATATTTCCTTAATTTTTCCTTTGGAAAAAAATCTGAAAACTTCCATTTTTTTTTTGTTTCTTAGTCTATTATTTTCCTTTCCTTTAGCTTGTTTGGTACACATTTCTTTTAAGTATTTTGCTCTGAATATTTCTACTTCTTCTCGCAAGATTTTTTTTCCTAACACTTGGTAGACATGTCGACTGAAGAAGAAGCTGATGAGTACAATATTTCGGAAGTTGATTGCGGTGAAGAACCAGGATACTCATGGGAAGGACAAATATATGGAGACTTCTATGAGCAAAACGACAAGTATAGAGAGTCATGGACTGAAGATGGATATGAGGGAGAGCCACGTCGTAGGGAGCTTGATACCAAGCCACCAGACCACTACAAGAGCCATACCATCAACAAGAGCTATTCTAAACCCTGGATAAAATTTACAAATGAATTTTATGACTTTGGTCCAGCAGCTTTAACTAAAACACTTGTGTATTTTTCAGGAAAATAGAACTACTCCAGATTGGAAGAAGACATGGAAAATTATTTTTGGGAGTACAAAGATCCAGAACATAAGAAGCTGTCCATAGCCTTAGAAACCCTTGTAGGAGATGCTTACCAATGGTGGCTTCAAGAGGAAGAACGCCGCCTCTACTTCAAGGAACCAACTCCAGATTGGTCGTATGTCAAAGAGCTGATGTATGAGCATTTCGAGATGAGGAGATTACCCCCAAGAACCTGTCCAAAACCTTTGGTTAAACTGAAACCGAAACAGCTCATGAGCATGGGGTAACTTTAAATTCCCACTACGGTTCATATGATGAGTTTTATTTGTAGAAGTTTTCAGAAAGAAGTGAAGACCCTAGAAAATATCTTCAGAGGGAATAGGACATGGAAAGGTACGTCTGAGTGAAAATCTATTCCAAAGGGGGGGGGGAATACTTGTTCTATGGTCTAGGACAGCTCACTGAAAAGGCTCAAAGGTATTGGGACAGAGAAGAGAAATTTAGGGAAAAATTCCAGGAGCCTTCTATACACACTTGGGAACAATTCAAGGGGGTCATGAGGGATAGATCTGAAATTCACAACCCTACACAACACGCCCAGAAGGTGTCTAAGAGAGCACTACAGCCCCAAGCCTTGCAGCTATCAAACCAGAAGCAAAGCTCAAAACCAGTGCATACACCTCAAGTCAAACAAAACCAAGGTGAGTACTCTAATTCTTTAAAACCACCTGAGGTTATTTGTTATAGGTGTCAAGTTCAGGTTAATCTTGCAAAATATTGCCCCACAAAAAGAGCTGTGAAGTTAGCACTACCTGAAGCAAAGGTAACCAACTTGGAGGTAAGTGAGCCAATCAAATCAGACCCTAAAATTTCCAGTGCAAGTTTCATGCCCTTGTCTTTGCAAGAAGTGTTAACACTGGTTTAGAGATGGTAAAGGATACTTTAGACCAACAGAAACAATGTGAAGAGCTAAACCTTGCTGTGCAAGAAAAACCAAAACTTGAGATTTCTCAAGTCTCGGTTCAAGCTAAGTTGTTTTATGAACTTAATCCAATTAATTCTACTTATCAAAATACTGGTATGATGCACTTGCACTTTGTCCAAAATGTTGATAAAGGTTTAGGTAAGGAGGAGTCACGTCCACAAGCTGACACACCTAAGGAGAATGAGAAATATACCCTAGAGACTTTCTCACGAGCTGATCATGCATTAAAGTTGACAAATACCAAGGCTGAATCAATGAAACATGCTATGAGTGGTAACCAAGAAAGTAATTCTGTAAATCTTACTCAATGTTATGTTTATAAAATTCCAAAGACATATGTAATACACTTGCTTCTTGCCCAAAATTTTGAAAATATTTCAGGTCGTAAGGAGAAGAGCTTGTTGCTTAACAAGAAGGCACCACTCCCAATGGTGGTCAACACCATTGCCACCAAAGAAGAAAATGCCACGACCACTTCTCAGCTCAAGGAGAGACCTTTCAAACTTGATAGAGGCAGAGGAATGATCCTTTCCTATCTTCTCAAAGGAGAACCACCTGATGCGCAACCCATTTCCAAACCGAAACAATACCAAGGTAAGACCTTAGAATCACAAAAGAGAATGAAACCTGACTTGCTCAATCTTGATGCAGGTTTTCCAGTTTCGAGGTCAAAATTTTTTCAATGATGAGGGTATGATGTGGTCATCAAGTTCATTTCTGAGCCGGAGGTCGACCATGCCCATTACTCAACCAGTCAGAGAACTATCCAGAACATATGCTCAATAAATCAGCCATATCTTATAAACCATGAGGTTTTTCACCATGAAACCAATTTTAAAGTATTCTAAACTGAAGAAGGTTTCAAGACCAATTGAAATCATTTTAACAGCTGTCTGGACCAGAAAGATACAAATTTTTCAAACCGGAGGTTTTCCAACCCGTCTAGCTGCGAGTATCAGCTTTTAGAAGTAGATTCTAACCCAACCATGAAGCTGCCTTCACAAAACCCAACATCAGTAATTAATATGAATTTCTTATATTTCCAAAAAGCCCATAATGAGGAGAATAGACCAAGTTAAATTGAAGTTATGATCAATTTCTCAAACCGACCAAACCAATCTTGCATTTGCCTTATTTGGAAGATTCGGGTCTCACATCAAACCAACCTCAAGAATTGCAACCAGGCGACCTTATAAATAATTCAGAGGCAATATAAAACATCTTAGGAAGCACCCCCCATACACTGGATCAGGCGGAGCCCAATCAGACCAAAAGATAGGCTCGGTTTGCATCCATTGGCCAAACCAATATTATTTGTGGATGGTTTTCAATCCAATCAGTTTGGTCCGACCCAAACTTATATATGGAGGCCAGGAGATCATATTAACCATCCAGAAGACATAATCCACGATCCAGAAGATTTCCTCATCATCCTTCCATTCACCAGCAGCCACATGATCAAGAGGATCCTCTTGTTATTCAACTTACCATACATGGATGCATTTTCACATGAAGTTATTAAAGACCAAAAGCTCTCTTGTCTAAGACTCTGCGTTTTGGAGCCTCTAATCACGTCCAGGAGTGTCCTATAAAATCAGTTCTTAATTCCCAAGCTATCAAGATACAAAGAGAACATCACAACTTCCTTTTTGGCCGATATTCTCTCTTTAAGGCCTAACGGCTAGTTTCAGTTTTTTAGCATGTTTTCTTCTTTAGCTTAGCTTTATAATTTATTGTACTGAGCCTATATAAACTCATTAGAACCCTCATTATAAACAACGAATCATTTATCCAAAAACTAATAAACTTTTAAGTTTCTTTTCTACAAAGCATTGTGTCTTTGTGTTCTTGTTGATCATTCAAACTTTTGTATATTCTTTTGTCTTGGTGATTGGCAAGTTAGTCTTCTTGTGGAATCAGGCATCCTACTTCGTGGTTTTTGTGGAATCAGTCAGCAACCCATTCTACCCAGTACCATCAGCTTCACTTCCATCCAGCCGGTTCTATAGTCGATTAGATCGATTGTACAAACCACCCCTCTTGTTGGATCGTCCATCTTCTTTTATCTGAGTATCATACAGCCTTTGATAGCTTAGGCTTGTATCAAACCTGATGTAGCTTTTACTATGCATTCTCAAATTAACCCTATGAACTACTTTTTACTCTCTCAAATCAGAGGTACAGTTTAGTACTTAGGGATATAATCCACAGAGACTCTACGATCACACAATAGATTTATTGTTTTGAAATAAAGCTAGATGAAAGTATAGATTTATGAAGAATCAAAGATTGGTTTGGTTTGTGAAGATTATTAGGAAGGATTAGACTTAGGGCAATTCTCAGGTAGATTAGCTAATCCAAACTAACAAAATGTTAAGGGTTTTAGTGAAGCACTATTATGAACTCAAACTTTAGGTTTTAGATAAGTCACTCTCGTGAATCTTAAGGTAGTGTCGATCGACGGCCACTACGTGGCATCGATCGACACTACTTCTAAACATATACAATTTGTGTGTTTGATGTGTTATCTAATTCTCTAGTTCAACTATCGTTTGTTACTAGAGTTTTAGACTGTTTAAGATATGTTTCAGGGTATAACCAAGCTCTCGCTTGTGCTATAACATCCTGTAATATAAGATCAAAGTGATTAAGTTTAACTTAGCATTAAGATCTACGTAAACAGAGAACTAATTAGAATAACCCTAACAATTTCATAACATTAGAAAGCCATTAACTACAAGAGAAGAACCCTAAATCTAACAATAAACTACTCAGACATGATTGAGATAAACATGATGATTAGATGAATATATTGCATAGAAATAATAATAATAAAACAAGGGACTTCAAGATATTATTCTGATAATCGAATAGATCTCTCTCTCCAAAGGTAGCAGTCAAGGTTGCACGTATCAAAAGGGTTGTAAAACAAGTGTGTCTTGCAAAACAGCTAATAAACCTAATAAATAGCCTAAAACACGACCATGGACTTGTCTTGCAAATAGTGAAAATCTGGGTAGAATCGTGATTTCTTCAAATCTTAAATAACTCGGCAGAAGTGTTGACCGTTGATCGACACTCAAGGTGAGACGTCGATCGATGGTCTTAACGTTTCTTTGTTCTAACTTCGAATTCACGTCTGGGCATTCTTCATTGCTCCAAAATGATCTAAAAGCTTCAATTGCTTCCAACGAGTACCTGAACTTGTAAAGACTCTAAAACAATACGAATTGCATAATAAAGACTCTAAATCGTATAAATATCATAGGAAAAATCAGGTAAAAACCATGACATATCAACTTCCTCAGGCTTATCGTTTGCTTGCCCTCAAGCAAAACAAAGAATGAATCAGAGAAAGGCTTGGAAACACAAAGACTTACCAGCTCCCTAGAACACTATTTCACCTAAATTTCTGTTGCAACCACATCTATAGTATTTCCATGAACTTTTCTTAGCTAATCAATCTTCTCTACCACAACCTACCAGAAGCTATCTGACATACCCTTTATTATACTCATTTGGATATATAATATAAGGTGCATGCTTTATTTTGGGAATATCGATCAAATGACACATGGACTCTTACCCAAGCAAGTGTCTAAAGCATAAGTAACTTTTCTAATCCTTTTCCTCTCTCTTCTTTCTCCTCTGAATCTTTTATATCTCAAATTCAACGGACTATTGTCCATCTTGCCATCTGATTTTCGATTTTTTTGACAAAATTGTAGGCAAATAATGGGGTCATCGGTAATGTACCTACCCATCACTTCCAAAAATGTGTGATCAATCCTTCAAATTGGAATAATGGGATCATCGGTAATGTACCTACCCCTCTGCATCTCAGGACATCATCTCAATCTTTTCTTTATAGATGCTGAAGAAAGGTGAGAGGAGGATCAGGAAGTAAAGTATTTTTATCTTTCAGATTTGCAAGAGGAAATCCATTTTATGTATACCAAGCCCTAGAACAAGAAAATTTAGTTACCTAGTTTGGAGTTTAGCTTTGGTTCCTTCAGAAGTTCGTAGCAAGTGTGGGTGTTACATGATAATCAATTTACTTGGCTTTTCCATTCAACCTTAGAATGGTGCTAGAAAATGGTGCAACAAACTGTTCAAGAAAAATGTTATAGTCTATAACTAACTTCTAACTTTGACTCATCAAAAAATATATAAAATATTTTTTTTCGTTAATAAGAAATAAAACTTCAAAAATAAAATATGATGTTAGAAACTACCTCCCCCAGACTTGAATAACACTGTCTCAGTGTGAAAATAGTCTGAGATTGGCGGGATTAAATAAATTGGAATGTAAATAAGTTAGTTGTTAGGATTTAAGAACTGTACCTTTCTGTCAAAGTCGCCATCGATCGACGGCGTCAAATGACCATCGATCGATGATCAACGGACAGCATGAACTCGTCAGCAAGTAACTGTAAAAAATGTCTAAGACCTCCACATTCTGATCATCTCTCTTTGTGTTAGCTCTGTTAGACACTAAAAAAATGAAGCTAAAGCACCAAGTAATGATAATAAACGTGAGTTCTAAAAATCCAACAAAATAAATGTAACGACCGTGAACTTATGGGGAAGGGCCCATTTGCCTAGCAATTAAAAAAAACCACAACTCTCTTTTTTTTGTACTTTTTCCCACATTGAAAATTTAGAAAACCTACCTCCCTTCCCTTCCCCTATATAATGAACTTCACCATTCCCTTTTTTCATCAAGCCAAAGCAGTGATATGCGAGTGAAAATTTGTTGAATTATCTGACGACCATTCATTAAGTAATTTTCCGGCGAGATTTTCAGTAGAGTTTCCGGGCGAGTTTCTGGGCAAGTTCTCGGGCAGATTTTTGGTAAGTTTATTGCCTCCCTATTTCTAGTCTTGGAAAGTTCTAGTTAAAGAAACCTGCCATTTTAGGAAAGTTGTTATTTTAGGAAGTTGATAATTTAAGAAAGTTAATAATTTAGGAAAGTTGGCATTTTAGGAAAGTTTCATTTTAAGGAAAGTTTCCATTTTGGAAAGTTTTTATTTTAGAAACATTATTTCCTAAGACTCTAAGCCTAAGCCGTTGATTCTCTCGTGTTGCAGCTGAACTCAGTTGACCATCTTCCATTGATCATTCCAGCCAGTGGGTAAGGTGAGGGCTATTCTGTTTAATCTTGTGCTAGTTTAGTACTACTACTATAAAAAGTTTAATTTCGAAACATGTTCCGTCTCTGTGAATCGAGTCTGCATGAGAGTCATGTTTGTTATTATTTTATGCTTGTTAAACCAGAATATAGGATGATAGAGGATTCAATAGTTGAGTGGATTGAGTGAAGTTAAAATGGCTATATATATGTATATAATTATGAGTCTGTTTGTGTGGATTGTGGGGGCCAAAGACATTTGTGTAAGCTGTCGACGAGCAGTGTGATTGCGGGTGCACAAAGACGTTTGTGTAAGCCGCCGACGAGCAGTGAGATTGCGGGGGTACTGTGGGGTTCAAAATCGGTTACGACAAAATCAACGTCTCAAGTCCCCGGAAAATGTTTCTTCTGAGGTTTTGGCTCACGAAAATTTTCAAAAAACAATCAAGCCGCAAGGAGAAATTCATCATACGGCGAGTCCCACACGTAACGTACGGGTCGCAACATGACGATCCCCGAACACAACATATGGGTCGTCATATGGCGACCCACTCTCATAGAACACATGTCGCCATATGGAGACCTGCACCCAGTAAGCACGGGTCGCCATCTGGCGACTTTCACCCAGCAACCACGGGTCGCCATATGGCGACCTGTACCCTACAAGCACGGGTCGCCATATGGAGACCTTCACCCTGCAAGCACGGGTCGCCATATGGCGACCTGCACCCGCAAAGCACGGGTCTCCATATGGAGACCTGCACCCGCAAAGCACGGGTCGACATATAGTGACCTGCACCCGCAAGCACGGGTCGCCTTATGGCGACCTCCACTTGCAAATCACGGGTCACCATATGGCAACCTCCACACAAAAGGCACGGGTCGCCATATGGTGACTTGCCCATCAAGGTTACGGGTCACCATATGGGGACCTGAACTCCTACGAACCGGGTCGCCAATTAACGACCTTACTTCTCTGAATACGTATGAACATACTTTAGTCCCGCTCTCATGACCTCCTACTTCGAGCTAGGACCTTGCTGTCTCTCACTTCGTCTCGATCAGAGTTTCGTTGAGATTTTACTTTAAAAATAAGTAAGACTCGACAAACAAATCATAGGTCGCCAAATGCAGCTCCTAGGTCGCCACATGGCATGCTGGATCACTCACTTTAGGTTCTCTCTCGAATCTTGATTGAAACGCTTTTTCTTTTCTTTCCAATCGGAGTTACCGTTGGAACTTTACGAGAAAAACTGCGTAGACTCGATTTCTCGTATAAAGGTTCAACTCAATCATATGGAAATGGCAACGGTCGACTAAACACCAAAATCGCCAGGATTATACGAAAATTTTGACCTTTACCTTGAATCGACGTCGTATCGAGAAACCTTTTCGGAGAAATCATAAAACGCTTAAAGTCAGAAAAACGGCCCAAGAGACCTAAAATACGGCTAAAAGGCCCCCTTAGGATTTCGTATGAAACCAGGCCCAAAGATGCTATGACGGTTTATTTTTGTTCGCAGGAAAAGATAAATGCTAAAGTTTCGAGATACATGTGAGGACTCAGTGGATAAATGTAAGGATCGGAGGGAAAAAGGGAATATTCTCGAAGTGATAAACTCGACCTTGGGCAGAAAAGGAAACACCAAACCACCTTGAAGAAGAGTATATAAGAGAAGACAAGACTAGAGACTCTAGGACAACTTTTTGGCATTCACAGCAAACTTAGAGCACTAGGCATTTACTTTCGTTTTATTATTGAGCTGCGTTTCAATTAGGTTTTCGTAGTCAGGTTGATAGAACTAAGGATCTCGCCGACATCTTTTGTAGCCAAGACTCATTACATTCTTGTACGAAAGCTCTTACACAATTACAGAATAAGACCTCTTTGCTCTTTTTTTTTTGAAATTTTCTTATCTTATTTTTATTGTCAACTTTTTCTCAAGTTTGTTTGGTTGCGTGGTGTTTGGTTTAAAGCAGATTATCCGGGATCTCCTGGGAAAGTTAGGTTTTCCTGGCTTTCTAAATTTACAGAAATCGACGATGTGGATTTCGGTTCCCACAGTTTGACGCTATAAGTAGGGGGAGTTACAGATCAATCTTTCTCGCAACCACAGGACGCCCAATCAAACATGTTAGCTGACGATCTCAATAACCAACAACCTCGCGACGACGCAAGCCGCGACAACGTTGAAAACACTCCTGCGACCAACACTCCCGCGGTTAACGCTGAGCCCAACACCACGGCAGTCTAGGAGCTGAAGAAACTGATCTCCGACTATGACAAAAGGGCGGAAGAGCAGGATAAGCTCATGGGATCTTTCGCTAAGAAGGTCGAAACCCTAATTGCGAGACCCGAGCTGCCCTTCCTTGCCGAAACACTAGGATCCGAGGAAGAAGACTCAATTTGGCAACTCCTTTAGACCAGTCCGGGAACGCACAAGAGAAGCCGTCGGGACAAAATCTAGACGAAATCACTCCTGTGCCAGCACGGAAAATTCCAAGCGATCTTCCACCATCAGAAGAAAACAAAGAAAAGGGGAAATCGGGCACGTCAACGTGGACTCCAGCAGTCAGTCTGAGCCTTCGGACCAAGACGCGGACGTGCATCCACGAATGACAAGGAGCCACACGGCTAAGGAAGACCTGCTTGACAAACCCATGACAGTGGAGGAAGAAAACGTCTTCTGGGTAAAGCAGGAGAAGTTGGCTGAAGAGCAGACTCGGAGACTTGCAGCAAACGCCGAGAGGCTCGTAAAACCGCTGACGATGATTCCAAAATCCGTTATCTTCGTAATCATTTCATGAAACGGTCACGAAAGTGAAAGTGGTGAAATATCAGATTCACCATGGGAATAGCTCCACACCAGAGATAGACCAGCTGCTCGAGGAAGCTAGTAAAACTCCCTTCACATCTCGTATCGTTAACACCAGAGTATCGGATCCTGGAAAGATCAAGGTGCCAACGTACAACGGTACGACTGATCCCAAAGCGCACTTACAAGCCTTTGAGATCACGATGGGAAGGGCCAAATTTAGAGACAGCCAAAGAGACGCCGGCCAATGCCGCCTCTTTTTTGAGAATCTTGAGTGAGCCGCACTCAAATGGTTCTCCCGCCTTAGGCAAAATTCCATCAGAAGCTTTTGCCAACTCGCTTCGGAGTTTCTCAAGCAGTAGTCGATGTTTATCAATGGAGAAACTTCCGACACCGACCTATGGAGCTTAGCTCTAAGGGAAGACGAATCACTCAGCAACTTTGTCAACCGGTTCAAGCTCATTATGGCTAGAGTCAGCGGGATCAGCGATAAGGTGGCCGTGGACGCGCTTCGAAAGACGCTTTGGCTTAAATTGAAGTTTAGAAAATGGATCACCCATGAAAAACCGCGTACAATTCAGGACGCATTGCACAAGGCCACATACTACATCATGACCGAAGAAGAGACCAAGATTCTGTCGCAAAAGCACAAACCAACGAAACCTCTTCGAAAGATTCGGTTCTAGATCATAAGTCAAATAAGAAGAAAACTGCCCATCGAGAGGGAGAAGAAACCCAGGGAGCGCACAACTACACCATCAACTCCGGCTCGGAACACGGGTGAACCACGGGCAACATGTGGACCCGAAATCCCTTTACAATGAAAATGTCTTCTGCGACTTCCATCAAACTCACGGCCATTCGACCATCAACTGCAAAGTTCTTAGTACGAGATTGGCAGCGAAACTAATTGCAGGGGAACTCTACAGGGTAACATGCCTCATCCGTGATTCTGATCATCCCC
>CAJHQP010012780.1:0-11095 GCA_905132765.1 Moricandia arvensis | reverse complement strand
TTAAGCTTAACATGTGACTTTCTTCCATATTTGAATTTGAATCTGGTCAAACCCTCTACCAACGGTTTCCTTAGCATCTGTAGACCCTCAGCTCGTGTTCCCATCAGTACGTTGCCTCCCAAGCAAGTTAGGTCATAGTAGATTGCTTGTGATCCAAGTCTGTACAAACAGAACAAGATTGGCTTCTCTTGATGAACTTATCCTTGGATCATCAACTATCTTCTTCTTCTGGTCATCCCTTTATTTATTTCAATACTCTTCCTCAAGCTTGACCATAGGAGATCCTTGGACAAGCTTGGAACTGAGAGCATTTGCCCTCATTAAAAACCTAAGTGTGGAAAACCTTTTGGGATAAAACCATCACTTAGGGAAAAAGAGTGCAACTACCCTCAGCCTAGGGATTGGCCAGTGAGCCTAAGGAGCTTAAGATTATTTTCATGGACTCCTTAAACTCTGGATCATGGCCTTTCTTCAATGGCAAGTAGGCACCAATGCCTTCCTTGCTTCACACTCATCACACCTTTGAGCTTCTTCTTGTGGTCAGAGTTTGTCTCCCCCTTTCTTTTGGCTTCTTGCCTTCATCATGGGTTGAGTCCAAGTCTGCCTTGTTCATGAGCTCAATAGGTACCTGATTCAAACAATGCACAAACACATGCATCAATTCTCAAGGGGCAAACCTATTCAATCATAAGAATGAATATAGATTTAGGTACTTCCCTTGCATAATTTTCTGAAGAATGAACATTGGCTTTTCATATTTAACACCCTTCCTCATGCTTGACCTGAGAATGAGAGTATGTGGTGAAGCTTGGAAGATGAGAGCCAATGATGATCACCAATGGCTTGAGACCACAGCCCTCTTGGCTTGAATTGTGGCCTTTTCTCTTGAGTGTACTTCCTTTCCACCCTCTTGGTATTAGGTAAGTCACTTATGAGCAATCTTTCCACTGCTCCATTCATCCTCTCAACCATCTTGGGAGTTAATGGACATAATCAGTGTCCAAAGTGTTGATGGGCAGTGGGCAATCTCCATGGTCAGGAATATACATCATGTGTAGGCTCTGATCAACATGGGCAGCCTGTCAACAAACACTAAGACAAGCATCAGTAGACAACAAGAGACCAGAACATTGGTTTTCACCAAGTCTGATCTTTAAACACACAATTTAAGCAAGCACAGCAGCAATGGACAGATATCTTTTAGATTCTATCCTAGATACATTCTCTGAATCATAATCAACTAGACTAAGAATTCAGGCAATAACACCATCAATTTTCCTAAGGGCAGAAGAAAACAATTCTTTCAAGACAGTTTAACAACCTTAGGCAGATTCGAAACAAGAGATTGTGAGAATAGAGAATTAAGTAACCAGAGAGTATAATTAACCAGAGTATAAGTAGAGAGTAGAGAATGATGTAACCAGAGTATAAGTAGCCAGAGAATGGAAGAATGATGGAGAATAAGTAACCTGGAGAATTAGAGAATGAGAGAATAGAGAATATAGAATAGAGAATTGCTCAAGAGTTCTAATGGACAGAGTTTTGCTCTGTTTTCTTGAGTTTTGCGGAAGCATAAACAGCCAGGAGCATCCAATACTCATCAAGAGTTTGGTGCTTTATTAGCTGAAACACAATGGACCATTGAACAATTAATTTGCTCACTGATCTTAGACATGTGCCACTGGAATAACTCATGAACAGATGTTTTCCAGGCTTGCAACAAAAGAACCAACAGAATAACACATGAACAAGTGTTTTCTGTGGCTTAGACAACAATGAATCCAATGGATCAAAACAGTTTGTCCACTGGTCAAAGAGATGCTCCATTAAGAGAAAGCTATTATCCAATGGATAAAGCATAATGGTGAAGCATTTTTGAAATATTTCTCTTCCTCAAGCTTGATTCAAGATACTAACAAGTACTGACCAAGTTAACACAATATCAGAGTGGGAGAGAAAGGATTTATTTAAACAAAACAGAGATAAAAGAGGTGAGTTTATTCCCAAAGAAGAGCAACAAAGCTCTGATACCATGTTGGAATTCATGAGTGTTTGTCTCATGTCAAGAGAGTATTCAGTTAACTTGTAACTGAATCCTCTTCAACCATACAACAGGAACTCACCATTTAAGGGAAGAGACAACCAACTTGTGATTGAATCCTCATACACAGCTTACTATATAACCAAGAATCCTAGACAGTAAACTGGTTTTGTGAAGCAGAAACTCTCTAGTATGAATCTAATCCTTGAGAAGTAACACAACACTTAGAGTTTGTGTACTTAAGATGAAGAGGATTTTAGAATCAGTAATCTAGAGATTAAGAGGAGATAAAGAAGAGTTTAGAGTGAGTTTGACAAGTATTAGGCTGCCTTAAGAGAGATAGAGTTAAGGCAGCCTCTAAACCCTAATGCTTAACTCCTTACATTGTGAATATTGTTTGGACACAAGCAAGAGAGAGAGAGACACGAGCTTAGAGAGAGAGAAACTTGTCTATTGATTCTTGTAAGTTTTACAAGAGAGGGTGAAGGTCTTTAAATAGACAATCACTTACAATAAACAATTACTAAAACAAGGAAATATAAACAAATAATTCTGTAGGGATGATAAGAGGCCAAAGGGGATACAGCCAAGGGGAGGCACGTCCAGAGGAGGAGAAAGGGACAGGAGAGAGAAAGGGACAGGAGAGAGATAGTGACCAGGTCTGATGAGTGAAAGTGACAGGCCAGCAACAGCTCTCTCCTTAAGCTTAACATGTGACTTTCTTCCATATTTGAATTTGAATCTGGTCAAACCCTCTACCAACGGTTTCCTTAGCATCTGTAGACCCTCAGCTCGTGTTCCCATCAGTACGTTGCCTCCCAAGGCAAGTTAGGTCATAGTAGATTGCTTGTGATCCAAGTCTGTACAAACAGAACAAGAATGGCTTCTCTTGATGAACTTATCCTTGGATCATCAACTATCTTCTTCTTCTGGTCATCCCTTTATTTATTTCAATATTCTTGTGGTCACTAACTGATCCCACCAGCTTACGGCGTAATTATAGAACTTGGTCACAGCGATTTGAATCTTGTTGGGTTGACTATTTTGTTGACAGTCGAAGACAAGCACAATCTTCTTCTCCCACTCAAGGTTAGAATCAGGGTCGGCTCTCCCATGGAAAGGAGGTACTTTGAGCTTGAGACGAGCTAGCTCATCTTTTTGGTTTCCTCTATCTTCATACCCACGTCTTTGTCTTTGGTGGCTACTCCTTGAGGAATAGCTAATGTGCTCATAGCATTTATCAGTCTCTTTAAAGCCAGCATGTTCTTGTCGAGTTTGGTCACGTCCTTCTTCTCTTCTAGTTTCACGACTGTGGCCTTGACCAGTAGCTCGCCTTATCTGAACTCTTTACGGAACTCATTGAGACTGGTCTTCATCATCTCAGTCATCGTAGCTATCATGGACTGGTTCAGCTGAGCAGTCATGGCTTCCATTAGTAACTTGTTCTTCCGGACCAACTCGGCTTCTTCATCAGTTTTGGTTCCCATCGGTACCTACACCAACGAAACACAAACGCAAGTAAGTAGTTCAAGGTAATTCACGAGAAGGAACAACAAAAGATTCAACACAAAACGTTAACAACACTTGATCGGCAAGAAACAATTTTAAATGCGGCTAGGTTTAACAATACTAGATTAGGGTTTTCACTCAAGTCCAGAAAAGGAAACAAGTAACAAGAGTTCGGCTAAACACAAAAGCAACGAGCAGACCTATTAGGGTTTTCGCTCAAGTCAAGAAAAGGAAACAAGTAACAAGAGTTCGGCTAAACACAAAAGCAAACGAGCAGACCTAAGACAAACCCTAGATCTACTATTATTCAAGCCGTCCTGCAAAGTGTTACACAAAGAAACTGTTAGGTCACACACGAAACCACAACAAGCAATAGTCGCTTAAAGATGATAAACGAGGGTGACGGCTGAATCAAAAATCAAAAGAAACGAGAACTTCCCTAACCAAAGCAGCTCTGATACCACATGACATGCTCCTAGGATGCTTCTTTGGTTGATGGGATGATAGATCCTTGCAAGGACGAATCAGAGACTCAAGTTCTTCAAGGCTGTGGATCGAATGGTGACAAAAGAGGGATGGGTTATTTCTTGATACTCCTAGATGACTAGATCGGATATGACACACCGAGATAGACACCCTTAAGGCTCTGGATATTACACACCAGAAGAACACTTAGACAACTAGAGAGAGCCGCCAAAGATGAACAAAAGAGTTTTATAAGAGATTGCTTAACTTCTCAAGGGTTTGCGGAAACCCTTAAATAGAGAAACCAAAGAACAGGCTCTAGGGTTTCGGAAAACATAAAATAAAAACCATAGTCTTAAAAATAACATAAGATAAAAATAGATAGTCTTCAAGTAGCCTTGGGCCGAGATAGCGCCTAGGTGATTCGTAAGACAAGTCGTGGCCTCGTTAAAAACCTTCCTCCGGAAAACCTCGTGGGACAAAACAAAAAGCAAGGAAAAGAGCACACACCAAATGTCTTGCCTAAACACTAGCTCAGCTTGATGTAGAGATAGCTTGAATGGTGATCAAGATATCTCGGACCATCAAACCGTGTCCAAGACTTTCTTCTTGTTGTAGTATTTGTTGTAGTAGATATGAAGTGAGTAATCCTCCAACGGTCTCTTTGAGTTTTTTGGCCCTGGAATGGGTCATGGGACCTTCTGGAATGGTCAAAGCATCGTCATCAAGCCGCTGGTACATGGTAGCATCAGGTGGCTCGTCTAAGATCTCTTTACCCTTTTTGGTAAGCTGGTCCATGATCAAATCACTAGTCATGCCATTTGGTCTCACCAATGCCCCAAGCACTTTCATGCGCCTCATGAACCATGTCTTAAGGGCATACATTTGTAAGTTTGTAGTTGTTTACTTTGATGATATCTTAATCTATAGCACTAGCTTAGAAGATCATCTTAAACATCTTGAAAAGGTTTTGGAAACACTGCGCCTAGAACATCTATATGCTAACCTTAAGAAGTCTACCTTTTGCACTAATCAACTAGTATTCCTAAGCTTTGTTGTTAGATCACAGGGACTGAAAGTAGATGAAGAGAAGATCAAAGCAGTGCAAGATTGGCCTACCCCAACAACCATCGGCCATGTGAGGAATTTCCATGGTTTGGCCAGTTTCTATAGGAGGTTTGTCAAAAACTTCAGGACCATAGCAGCCCCATTGACATCAGTAATCAAGAAGGATGTGGCCTTCAAATGGGGAACTGCACAGGAAGAAGCTTTTCAAAAACTTAAACTAGCTTAACTAATGCTCCTGTTTTGGTTTTGCCTAACTTTAACAAAACTTCTGAGACTGAATGTGATTCCTAAGGAACATGTATAGGAGCTGTGTTAACTAAATGAGGAAAACAAGTAGAATTATTCAGTGAGAAGCTACATGGACCAACCCTCAACTACCCCACCTATGACAAGGAATTGTATGCTTTAGTGAGGTCACTAGAGACTTGGCAACACTACCTCTTATCCAAGGAGTTTGTGATCCACACTGACCATGAGACACTCAAGTATCTTAGAGGACAAACCACTTTGAAGAAGAGGCATGCTCGTTGGTTAGAGTTTGTAGAATCATTCCCCTATGTGATCAAGTACAAGAAGGGGAAGGAGAACATTGTAGCGGATGCCTTATCCAGGAGACATGCGCTCATATCACTGACGAAGGATAAGGTTATGGGTTTTGAACACATCAAGGATCAGTATGGAGAGGATCCTGACTTTGGAGACATCTACAAGCAGTGTAGACAAGGAGCATTTGGGTCCTTCTTTCAGCAAGATGAATTCCTTTTCAGGGACAAGAGACTATGTATTCCACAAGGGTCAATGCATGATCTGATCATGAGAGAGGCACATGGAGGAGGCCTCGTGTGACATTTTGGCCAAAATAAGACCCTCAGCATTGTAGCTGAGCATTTCTTCTGGCCACACTTGAGAAAGGATGTAGAGAGGTTATGTGCAAGGTGCATCATTTGTCTCAAGGCAAAATCCAGGTTACATCCTCATGGATTATACATTCCTTTGCCTATTCTTGACCTACCTTGGGTAGACATTTCCAGGGATTTTGTTCTAGGATTGCCAAAGATCAGAAACAAGGATTCCATCTTTGTGGTAGTAGACAGGTTCTCTAAGATGGCACACTTCATTCCTTGCAACAAAACCAATGATGCATCCCAAACTACTGACTTATTCTTCAAAGAAGTGGTGAAGCTTCATGGCATCCCTAGAACAATTTTTTCTGACCGAGACACCAAGTTCTTGAGCCACTTTTGGAGAACCCTTTGGAGGAAGCTGGGAACTAAGCTGCTCTTCTCCACAATCTGCCATCCCCACACTGATGATCAGACTGAGGTTGTGAACCTCACACTCTCCACTTTACTGAGAGTTACAGTTGGTAAGAACTTGAGGAATTGGGTTGATTGTCTACCTTTCATAGAGTTTACTTACAACCGAGTTCCACACTCTGCTACTAAGCTATCACCTTTTGAGATTGTGTATGGTTTTAAGCCAACAACACCTATGGATCTCCTACCTATCCCCCACAAGGACCAGATGATTAGCCAAGAAGGAGAGACTAAGGCCGAGTTGATGCAGAAGATTCATGAGAAGGTCAAGGCTAACCTAGAGCACCAGAATGAGCTGAACAAGAAGCAAGCTGACAAGGGAAGAAAGGAGGTTTCTTTTGAACCAGGAGATTAGGTTCGGCTACACATGAGATCAGAAAGGTTCCCTAACCAGAGGAAGTCTAAAATATCCCCTAGAAGAGACGACCCTTTCAAAGTCCTGAAGAAGATCAATGACAATGCATACCAGCTGGAGCTGCCAGGTGAGTTTA
This sequence comes from Moricandia arvensis, assembly GCA_905132765.1. NCBI lineage: Eukaryota > Viridiplantae > Streptophyta > Magnoliopsida > Brassicales > Brassicaceae > Moricandia > Moricandia arvensis. The sequence goes on along the minus strand of CAJHQP010012780.1, from coordinate 4,205 downwards.
ATGTGTCTTCTACGTTCAATGTGTCTGATCTATCTTATTTTCATGCAGATGAAACTGTTCTGAGGTCAGAACCTTCTCAAGAGGGAGAGAATAATGAGGACATAGAACCAGATATCAACATCCTAACCCCAAGACAAGAACCAAGAACAAGATCAGGAACCAAGGGAGTGATTGCAAGCTTCTGTGAAGCCATTGAAAGATTGTTTGCAAAGGCAAAGAGCAACCCCAACTTAGATAACATCACAAACCGTCTAGACATGCTCTCCATTTTCGGATCAGAAGTTATAGAAGCCCCACCTTATGTTATACAAGTCGGTCCAAAAGATGATGTTATCCTATGGTCAATCCTTCCACATAAAGAGATGGTTTCCTTATTCACCATCTCTCCCCTTAAGTGAAACGGTGAGTTTAGGAATAAGAGACAAGCCCCAAAACGACAACACTTCAAGCTTGGCTCTTCTCCAACGGATAGTCAATTCAAAACCCATCAAGAGGTGCCTTCCAAGCAAATGTAAGAATTTAAATTATATGCTTGATATTTTGACATAACCAAATCATATTTTCTTGCAGTATTTTGTTTCCTTTTTAGTTTATTTCGAATAAAGAGTCAAGGCATTGTTTAGCCTAAGCTTTCATTAGGTCCTAGGACTGAGTCATGTAATAAATTTGCTTCAAAGACCCTTAGAAGGGCATAGCTGCATCGGCGAGTATATAATTTCCTATAAGCAGCTTTTTATTTTTTAACCTACATGAAATATATGAGTCAGTTTGCCCCTAGCAACTAAAACCCTAAGCCTTTCTGTGTGTGTGAGAAGAACCATTGAGAGCAACCTTGTCTTATCAAGCTCATTCCATAGAGTTTGTGGCGACTTTCGATCCATCTGATTGAGTTCATCAATCTATTCACCTCATCTCCATCCATTGTCCTTATTGAGTTGTTTATACTAACAAGCAGCCTGTATCCATCCTCCATCTACACGCCATCATCCATCCAGTGAGATAGCAAGTTGGTTACACGACCATTTGTTGTTTCCCATCCTCCATTGATCCATTCTAAGTGCAAGCAAGCCAGAAATCATCTCATTCCATCCCATCCTCAGATCTCATTCCATTCTCATCTTCCATCCATCCACCAAAACTTGATACTTGTCCTCTATCTATCCAGTCTGAGAAGGGTGCTATCTGTGCCTATATCACACTTCAAGGGGTCCAAAGAAGAAACAAACCCACTTCCTCTGGTCCAATGTTCTGAAGAAAACCCATGGAGAAAATTATTGTTGGAGCAAAGTCATTGAAGAAGGATCAAAGCTAGGCTGTTCAAACTATTCTCTGGCCCATAAATCTGAAGCTTGTTCTGTGATCCCCAAGAATCATGACCAGCAAGAAGATAGGAGGGGTTTGAAGTGTGTCCCTGCCAAGAAGGAGGGAATCAAGGAGAAGAGGTGTTGGACAGTCAATCCACACCTCAAACCCCTTCAGTTTCAATAAGCCTCTATGGGCTGGAGGTTCAAGAAACCATCTCAGGTTCTTGATAAGCTGTGCCTCCTTAAAATAAAGAGCAAGAAGCCCATGTGTTCAGAGCCTACAGAATATGTATATTCCTGTCCATGGAGAAAATGTCCACTGCCCAACAACACTTTGGATACTGATTGTGTTCATTAACTCCCAAGATGGTAGAGGAAGATTTGTGCTGTGGAGAAATTTCTCAGGAGGTCTTACTTGAAGCCAAGAGGGTGAACAGGTGGTTCCTCAAGAGAGAAAAGCCACAATTCAAGCCAAGAGGGCTGTGGTTTCAAGGTGTTCGCTGTCATTCGATGTAAGCTTCAAGCTTGCTATATACTTGTGAGAATAGATGGATTTACGTGTGAGGGAGTTTCAGGAACAGAGTATGGTCGATTTAGATAAAGAAGAATGTAAGAAACCAGAGAGAATGGAGGAGAATACTATGGAGAGTATAAGGAGAATGAGAGTGTTCTTGAGAGTGTTCTTGAGAGTGTTCTCGAGAGTGTTCTTGAGAGATTTTCGTGAGAGAGAGAGAGAGTAAACGGAGAATAATGAAGAAAAGAGGACTCCTCTCCCTTGATAATTTTTGTGGTACATGAGGCCATTAAGTAGCCATACAATAATAAAACAAAATAAACATAAAGGAGAGATAGATGTGACATCTGGATAGTAGATCTGGATAATAGAGTGATGCATCTCTCCAACAGCTCTTTGGCAGCAGAACTGGATTTGAATTCAAACTGCTTACAAGTCCTCATCGAGTCTTTTTCAAATCCTCATCGAGTCTTCTTACAAGTCCTCATCGAGTCTTCTTCAAGTCCTCATCGAGTCTTCTTACAAGTCCTCATCGAGTCTTCTTCAAGTCCTCATTGAGTCTTTTTACAAGTCCTCATCGAGTCTTTTTCAAGTCCTCATCAAGTCTTCTTACAAGTCCTCATCGAGTCTTCTTCAAGTCCTCATCGAGTTTTCTTAAAGTCCTCATCAAGTTTTCTTCAAGTCCTCATCGAGTCTTCTTCATCCCTTATTTATTCATTCAATATTCATTCCAACACTCCCCCTCAAGGTTGACCATAGGAGATCCTTGGACAAGCTTGGAACCTTGAAGAATCTCCCTCACTAAAAACCTTAGCCAGAAAACCCATTTGGGAGAAAACCAACTAAGGAAAAGAGTAGAGTTCTTCAAAGCCTAGGGATTGGCCAGTGCGCCTAAAAAACTTCAGATAACTCATGGTGGAGTCCTTAGGCTCTGGATCATGGCCTAACTTGTGGTGCAACTATGAACTCCATCACTTGCACACACCAACACCTTGGATCTCTTCTTTAGGCTGGTTTGCTGTCTCCCCCTCTCTTATGACTACTCGACATCTCCAAAGGTGTTATGGACTACCAGCTTCTGTCACATTGTGCTCCAAGTATGGTACTCGTCATAAGAATGGTGGGGTGTTAACTCCATTTGAATTCCCAGAACCCCATTTGTATTCCCCACTTGGGGGAGAGAGCTCCATTTGAGCTCCATTTGAATGGACAATACTCGGCTCCTTGAAGCTTCATCAACAAGGTACATGCACATCCATAGCTTCCCAACCAGAAGGTAACTGTTCTAACTCCCACGCCCTGGGCTGATTCATAGCATTCCAATCAGCTTTCCTCTCAACCTGGTCTTCTTGTCAAGTAGTCTCTGATGGCCATCTGTTCTAACACCAAGTTGTTGCTGACCTTGTTGTGGCTTCTTTGATCCGGTTTATGATGCAAGTGTGAACTCCACAGGTTGCATACTCTACTTTTGATCTGAGGTGAAGCAATGGATGACTTGGACCTTAAGGATTGCTCATCATTACCCCTCCTCAAGCTTGATCCAGAGAGTAGAGGTGAAGTACCAAGCTTGGAAGTGATCAATATTGAGATTAAAACCAAGAGCGCATCACCCCTACAGCTGCGCTTAAGCCAACCGGTTCCTCCCTTGATCTTTTCTCCACTGCCTTAAACAACCACTCTTCCTTGTGTGCCTCTTGAACCAGGAGCACAACAACCCCTACAGCCTGCGGTTAATCCAACCGGTTCTACACACAAGTTAGCTTTTCCATGTTCAGGAATATACATAGTGTGTAGGCTCTGAAAACATGGACAAAGCCTTCTCTCCATGGTCAGGAATATACATCATGTGTAGGCTCTGGATTAACCAGGAATATACATCATGCTTTAGACCCCTCCTTTCTTCCTGAATTCCAGGCGCCACCTTCTGGAACACAGTGAGAGACTCCATCTTGGAAAGAACATTAAAAATGCTTGTACAGGCTTGGTTTGGTGTTTTGCTTGCCAAATAGATCCAAAGCCTTCTTTCTTCTAGAGGTCTCTTCATGCTGAACAGGAGGAAGGATGATAGACCTCGTGAAGTATCTGGAAACGCCATGGTTGCAGTCTTCTTCCTCTTGAAGAGATTGAACAGCCAACAAGACAGAAACTTCTCCAATGATTTGAAAGAGATCTGAGGGTGAGCTTGTGCTTGATTTGCGGAAGCTTTGTGAGTTTCAGGAGCTTAGAAGCTCTGATACCAATGTGAGAATAGATGGATTTAAGTGTGAGGGAGTTTCAGGAACAGAGTATGGTCGACTTAGATAAAGAAGAATGTAAGAAACCAGAGAGAATGGAGGAGAATACTATGGAGAGTATAAGGAGAATGAGAGTGTTCTTGAGAGTGAAAT
>CAJHQP010012779.1:0-11095 GCA_905132765.1 Moricandia arvensis | reverse complement strand
CGATGCTTTAGCCAAAACCTGCTCAAGTTTGAGTAATAAATTTCGTTTGATGGACAAAAAAAAAAAAAACAAGAGAGATTAAAAGAAGAGACTTGGGTTCCATCCACATCGTCCACGGCCACAATAACAATCAGTGCCGGGCACGCAAATCAAAAATTCGGAATTGGGATCCATCAACATCTCGCCCTCTTCTTCTTCACTGATAATTTGCCAAAAACCTCGTCTCCACTCCATGGATCCTAAAAACAGGGATTTCCTAAACCATCTCGAAGCATACCTCGCCAAAAGAGACGGCGTAGACAAGCTCCTAAAGATCTCTCGTTACACAACCAAGATCATCCTCGCATCATCCCTTCTCCCGGAGTCTGGATCCCTAACTCACCGCCTCAAGAGCTTTGAATCAAGCGTCGGAGTCAGCCGCAAAGCCTTCCGTCTCGGTAAATTCGTACAGGACATCAACGCCCTCAGAGCTTCGTCATGTGACTCGAACTACGACCTCCTCCTTCTGGTTATCGCGTACGGAGGCGAAGGGTTGTACTACTTCGTCGAGCAGTTCATCTGGTTAGCTAAATCGGGATTGATCGATGCGAAACACGCGAAATGGTTGCAGAAGATCAGCGCATGGGCAGAGCTTGTGGGGTACGTTGGAAGCGTTTCGTTGAAGATTAGGGATTTGAGGAAGATCAACGAAGAGATTGAGATGTCTTGTGAAGGAGAAGAGGGGAAGATGAAGAAGCTCAAGGCGAAGAAGACATTGAAAGTGTTGTCTGTTCTACAAGATCTTGCTGATGGGTTGATGACGATCGCAGATCTTAGGGATGGTAAGGGAGTGTTATCAGCTCCGAGTGTGATTTCTTCAGCAGGTTTGTTCTCAGCCATTATCAGTACTCATAAGAACTGGGTGTCTTGTTGATCATTCGTTTCTATAATCGATAATACTCAATAAATGTTTCATTTTTTGGTTCTTGTCTGCTTTATTACAACACTGATGTTTTGTTCCAGTGTTCCTTTCCAATTCAATGTTTATCAGTAAGCAGAAATGGGTTTATAACTTAGACAGCTCGTTTATATATGTAAACAGAGTTTAAGAAATATATGATTTTAAATCAGAAAAGATAGAAAAAAATTCCAAGCTTTGGAAGCAATACAAACAAGCTTTAAATCTTGTTATTGAATAAATGTTTCATTTTTTTCTTGTCTGCTTATTACAACGCTGATGATCAGTTTTGATACAATGTCTCTCTCAAATTCAAGTAGAAATGGGTTCTCAACTAAGACAGCTAGTTTAGATATATAAACATAGTTGAGGCAATACATGGAAAGAAGAAATGGTTCCAAGCTTTGGAAGCAATACAAACAGATTGAAGATTTGTTAAAGAAACATGTTTTCGAACACTCTTACAAAGGGAAATGTGGTCGTCTACCTTTCTTTTAAGGAACTGCTGTTAGATTTTGATCGTTTGAGTTGAAATGGAGGTAAGCAGCCTCTGAGAGGTGATTGTAGGAATAAGGATGATGTCGAAAGCTGTTTTTGTCTCATGGAGATGGAAGACAAGCAACTGAATGAGCTTGTAAGACTTCTCTTTTCGTTTTCTTCCTCGGGAATATGCTCGTCTGGATCATGGCAAACCGCTGTAATCTTGAGTGACTCGGGAAGTATGCAACTACACACAGAACCTGCAGGAAATGCAGAGTTTGTGTTCAGACAAATCAATCATTTGAAACAGTTCTTCAACGATTTGGAACCTCTGCTTACCTATTTCCGCAAGTCGGTTAACCCATTTTGGTATCTTTTTGCCTGTAAGCTTGTAGCAAGCGTCCTGGCAGAAGTGGTTGCAGTTCTTAACAATTAAGTGATACATATTCCCATAGTAACTGCAAGCCATGTTCTCCATGAACTCTCTAACTTGTGTTGGATTTAAGTTTGTGGTTCCAATGAATATCGACTTTTTAAATTTGAAACTTGGGCATTGCCTTGGTTCAACCTCAAAAACACCACTGTTTGCATAATCATGTGCACCGAAAGCATATTCTACTCCATGAACTGTGCATTCAACAACAAATGTTTAGAGTTAGCTAGCAGAAACTACAAGACAACTATATCAACAAGAAAACACAAATGCTTACCTTCTACACCAGAGTGAAATATACCGAGGCCTGCCCAATACATATATCCGTTAATAGGAGTCAAGTCATAAACATTGAGATAGACTGGTGCACAGCCTGGACCATAGTTGTTCGACTTGAGTTTCGAAAAGAAGCAAAACCGCGCAACTGATTTGCTTTTCAGATGAAGCGGCGCAAGAGATTTCCAACGTTTATTTGGCTCACATTTCATCTTTTCCCCTAACCCTGACCGAAACTCTAGCAGTGACTCTGACCAACCTGCTCATTCAGCAATTCATGTTCAGATGTTAGACTCAAGAACTGAGTCATATTAAGACAGAAAAAGGGACACATAAGAGAGTAGAAAACAATTTGATCAAGATGTTCACATTAATCACACCAACTTTAAATGAAAATGTTTACCTTTCTTCTGCTTAGGCTCTGCCTCTCCCCTCAACATTGGATCCCTCAGTAGAGGTTATCCTGTATGTATGCATCAGTCAATGACATATTCTTAAAGGTGCACAAAGCAAAGAGCTCTGTTCCACATTCTGTTATTCACAGAACTTAAGAGACTGATATTGAAAAGAAAAAAAACAGATCTTTTTTTTTTATAATATTTGCTAGTTGGCTGAAACACAAACAGCTCATTTAAAAGTCAACACAGATCCCTTTGGCCGGCTCAAATCAGTTCTACAAGACTTGAGTATAAATATAATAGAGCATGCACCTTTAAAAAAACAAGATTGGTCACATCTTTCAATCTTAATATAAATAGGACTGGGTCATTCTGGAGATATGTTTTGTGATAGTAGAAAGATTTGGTAGCCTAGAAAATTGTTGTTAAAGCCTTCAAAATCTAAACTTTCTATGCTACTTTCCAAATAGACAGAGATCAAAAAGGAAAAAGTGAGCAAGGATGAGTGGTATAATATAGAGTCGTGCTCTTATAAGAGTTGCTACCATGTCAGTAGCAATCATGAAGACAAAAGATGTAGGTTGTTTTGCATTAAATAAATGAGAATAGACAGGAGAAGATGATACAGATAGATTTATTAAAGGGCTTAGGAGACAAGTCAAACCGTTAACAACTCACTCCAACTAATTTTTAAGTCTTACTTACATAAGAAAATTCAAATGACTACAATTAAGATGAACAATTGTATATAATGACACCTAAATTTAAAACAGCATCACCTCAATATAATTCTCAATCTTAATTCATACCCTTTCTCTATATGCATAAGAACTAATCAAATCTACAACACTAAGTTTGAAACTATATTCATTCCCCCAAAAAAGAAAATCTTGAAAACTGTAGCATAAATCTTGAAAAGTTATTGCAAAACAAAACTGACCCAAATTGCACCGTCAATTTAGAAATAGTTGTTTTGTCTGTTCTAGGGTTTAGTGTTCCAGATCTGTTGGAAAATAACACAGCTTTAAGGAGAGCAAAGAAAGACTAAGATCTTGCGACTACTCCGAGAAGGAGAAGGCACTATGAATTTCAAGGAAATCAACCGGATAATTTATTCGCGGAAACGAATATAAGAGAGACGAGTTTCTGGAGAATGTAAAACTTACCAGAGAAGACCATTAGGGGCAACGGCGCAAAGAAGTGAGACTCGGCATTAACTGTGTGAACCACCCGAGACTGAACTTGTGTTTTTGTTTTTCTTTCTTAAAATGGAGACTTAAACTTGTGTTTTCACTTCTTTTTTTAAAGAATCAAAAGAGGAATATGATAATGAACGAGGATAAAAAAAACGGGTGAATAGCCATATTGTGGAAAAGAAAAAACATACTAAATAACTTTGTGATAACTGATAATGATGTCACATTTCACCATAGATTCTAACGATCTACTCTATTAAAATAGAGTCCTAAATTTATCTACTGATACAAGTTGTCATTTAACTTTTGGACATTTTCTAGAGAGTTACAAATATTACACGCCATTTAATGAATCCAACCACAATATTTTAATTAGACCAACACGATTAATACAAGAAAACTAATGTTGTAATTCTAAACTAAATTGAAACTAAACCGTTGGTTATCCGTCGATTATTTGTGGTTATAATGTACATGTGTACTCACATTTTTGTTTATCACTTTTTCATGTTTGACTTTTAGAAACCTGCAATTATCAGCACATATCATCCTCCAATTATTTATGTTTATCCTCCTATTACCATTGTCAGCCATACTAATTATCAATGCATACGTTTGATTATCATATCTAAACATGGAATTCACATACGTTTGATTATCATATGTTAATAGATCACATATGTATTTTTAATAAAATAGATATTTATAAAAATTATAAAGAATATTTAAGAATATATATCTCAAAACTAAAACAACGTGTCTTCCAAACTAAATATATTCTTATAATCATTAGGCAGAATATTTTAACAACATTATTAAAATCCAAACTAATATATATTTCCCTTTCTATATTCATTAGTTTTGATCAAATCTAGAGTACCTTATCTTTCAAGCAAAAATATCGTATAATAACAACTTAAATCGGAGGATATATTTTCGTATTTTCATATTTGCAAACTAATAATATTTTTACTAGATTTCTTCCCTAACGACCACCTCACTATTAGTCAACTTCCTTTCTACATTCATAAATTCTATATCTCAACAGTTCCTATAAATATGGAATTAAATAATTATATCATGCCAATAGTTTTTCGAAATCATAATATACCCTTTTCATGCTCATTATACCTAACACAACCAAAACCTATTCACTATAAATAATCTTCCACAGCTTCAACTCTTTTTCACACATCACGAAAATATAAGAAAGACAAATATGGCTATGGTTTCATCCAACGAAATCACTCTGACCGATGTGAAGCCATTTAAAACTACTTGGAAAGTTATGGTTAAAGTTCTTCATTCATAGACACAGCACTCAAACTATTCTGGTGGAGATTCTCTGGAGTTCATACTCGTGGATTAAGATGGTACGTTTGTTTTTCCTGATCCCTTAACTTATCTAAACAGTTTTTGTAGCCAACGTCTAGAGTTTAGACTTATTGAATTTTGTTTTCAGGGTGTTAAGATACATTGTACCTGTAAGAGGCTCTTCCTTGCTCGTGTTAAGAAATTTCAGGTTGGACAATGGAGGTTCCTTGAGAATTTCTCTGTTACCCCAGCTACCGGGAAGTACCGCCCAACGAGCCACATATTCCAAATTTCCATCACTGGCAATTCCAATGTCACAGAGTCTTCTCTGAAAAATGATGATGATTTTTTGTCATTAACACCATTTCAAGCAATCATTAATGGAAGTCTTGATTCAAATTTTTTGATTGGTAAAGAAAAATCGTTAATCTTACTAATATAACAATTTGGTTTATATAATTTAAATTTAATGTTGATGTTTTGTGGTTGTAGTTGTTATTGGTCAAGTGACTGATGTTGGAGATATTGAAGTTGTTCAAGTGCTGGGTAAAGATAAGAAGAAGTTGGAGTTTACTTTGACAGATACAAGGTATGCTAAAATAAAATAAAACCATACGTATGTATTGTATTTGACTTTCTTCATGTATTATCAGTGATCAACAACTTGCGTGTTGTCTATGGGGTCGTTTTGCTGAAAAAGTGTTTTCTACTTACAAAATTGGTCCTTCACCCAATTTTCTCATTTTAGTGAGATTTGCTAAAATCAATGTTTACAAGGGTGAGATATCTAATCAACTAAAACTGATTATATATTTAATATATAATTTTCTCAAAGCATAATTATAATGTTTTGTTGTTGTAGGACAAGTTCAAATAACAAATGCATTTGAAGCTTCCAATTTGGTGATTAATCCACTCGGTTTTGATGTGCAAGATTACATAAGACTGTGAGTTTATCTACTGATACAAGTTGTCATTAAAATAGAGTCCTAAATTTATCTACTGATACAAGTTGTCATTTAACTTTTGGACCTTTCTAGAGAGTTACAAATATTATACGCCATTTAATGAATCCAACCACAATATTTTAATTAGACCAACACGATTAATACAAGAAAACTAATGTTGTAATTCTAAACTAAATTGAAACTAAACCGTTGGTTATCCGTCGATTATTTGTGGTTATAATGTACATGTGTACTCACATTTTTGTTTATCACTTTTTCATGTTTGACTTTTAGAAACCTGCAATTATCAGCACATATCATCCTCCAATTATTTATGTTTATCCTCCTATTACCATTGTCAGCCATACTAATTATCAATGCATACGTTGATTATCATATCTAAACATGGAATTCACATACGTTTGATTATCATATGTTAATAGATCACATATGTATTTTTAATAAAATAGATATTTATAAAAATTATAAAGAATATTTAAGAATATATATCTCAAAACTAAAACAACGTGTCTTCCAAACTAAATATATTCTTATAATCATTAGGCAGAATATTTTAACAACATTATTAAAATCCAAACTAATATATATTTCCCTTTCTATATTCATTAGTTTTGATCAAATCTAGAGTACCTTATCTTTCAAGCAAAATATCGTATAATAACAACTTAAATCGGAGGATATATTTTCGTATTTTCATATTTGCAAACTAATAATATTTTTACTAGATTTCTTCCCTAACGACCACCTCACTATTAGTCAACTTCCTTTCTACATTCATAAATTCTATATCTCAACAGTTCCTATAAATATGGAATTAAATAATTATATCATGCCAATAGTTTTTCGAAATCATAATATACCCTTTTCATGCTCATTATACCTAACACAACCAAAACCTATTCACTATAAATAATCTTCCACAGCTTCAACTCTTTTTCACACATCACGAAAATATAAGAAAGCAAATATGGCTATGGTTTCATCCAACGAAATCACTCTGACCGATGTGAAGCCATTTAAAACTACTTGGAAAGTTATGGTTAAAGTTCTTCATTCATAGACACAGCACTCAAACTATTCTGGTGGAGATTCTCTGGAGTTCATACTCGTGGATTAAGATGGTACGTTTGTTTTTCCTGATCCCTTAACTTATCTAAACAGTTTTTGTAGCCAACGTCTAGAGTTTAGACTTATTGAATTTTGTTTTCAGGGTGTTAAGATACATTGTACCTGTAAGAGGCTCTTCCTTGCTCGTGTTAAGAAATTTCAGGTTGGACAATGGAGGTTCCTTGAGAATTTCTCTGTTACCCCAGCTACCGGGAAGTACCGCCCAACGAGCCACATATTCCAAAATTTCCATCACTGGCAATTCCAATGTCACAGAGTCTTCTCTGAAAAATGATGATGATTTTTTGTCATTAACACCATTTCAAGCAATCATTAATGGAAGTCTTGATTCAAATTTTTTGATTGGTAAAGAAAAATCGTTAATCTTACTAATATAACAATTTGGTTTATATAATTTAAATTTAATGTTGATGTTTTGTGGTTGTAGTTGTTATTGGTCAAGTGACTGATGTTGGAGATATTGAAGTTGTTCAAGTGCTGGGTAAAGATAAGAAGAAGTTGGAGTTTACTTTGACAGATACAAGGTATGCTAAAATAAAATAAAACCATACGTATGTATTGTATTTGACTTTCTTCATGTATTATCAGTGATCAACAACTTGCGTGTTGTCTATGGGGTCGTTTTGCTGAAAAAGTGTTTTCTACTTACAAAATTGGTCCTTCACCCAATTTTCTCATTTTAGTGAGATTTGCTAAAATCAATGTTTACAAGGGTGAGATATCTAATCAACTAAAACTGATTATATATTTAATATATAATTTTCTCAAAGCATAATTATAATGTTTTGTTGTTGTAGGACAAGTTCAAATAACAAATGCATTTGAAGCTTCCAATTTGGTGATTAATCCACTCGGTTTTGATGTGCAAGATTACATAAGACTGTGAGTTTGTATTATAGTCATTTAGTAGAGTATATAATACTTAATACATAAACTAATTTACTATTTCTTTTTTCTTTTTAATATTAAGGGTGCCAAGTAATGAGCTTTCTATTTTGATGGTACTCGTGAGATTGTTAAACCAAAAGGAAAGAAGCGCCAGATTGATAAATGGTCTCTTTATCCAGAGAGATCAGTATTGGATATCATAATGGCAACTGAGGTTATATTTTTTTTAATTTATGTTTTACCTAATTTTACATAATCGATTAACTAAAATTTATTTTAATAATGTAGATCGAAAAATGCATTGTTAAGGCAACAATTTATGCAATTGACACAGACTACGGTTGGTATTATTTTGGTTGTGTTAAGTGCAACTTCAAAAAGGTCACTGACATTACTAAAAGGGATGTGGTACCTGTTAAACATCTTTGGCGCTGTGATACATGCAAACAATCTATTACCAACGTTGCACCACAGTATGGTTTTTAAACTTTACTTTATACATGAATTGATTTTATTAATTATTTTTTAAATTTCCATTAGGTTTAAACTACATCTACTGATAAAGGATGATTACGGTGAAGCCAAAGTGATGCTGCTTGACACAATTGCTGAACCAATTTTGGGAGTAAGTGCTGATGTTCTCCTAGGTGGTTCTCTCGAAGAAGTATGTATAAGCCTTTTATATATTACTATCAAATTCTTTTATACATGATTTGAGTTTGTTGGTAAAGAATATTTTTGTAATTTTCTATTCAGAGTAGGTATATATAAGCTTATAATGTTTTAAATATATCTCTCTTATATTATTAATTTGTTTCTTATTTTATATTGATATCATGTAGAAACAGTCTACTTAACTTAATTATAAAATCCTAACAGAAGTTTGAAGTCAAACCAAATATGTATATTGGTCATCATGTAGAAACATCCTACTTAACGTAATTATAAAATCCTAACAGAGATTTGAAGTCAAACCAAACATGTATATTGATCATCATGTAGAAACAGTCTACTTAACTTAATTATAAAATCCTAACAGAGATTTGAAGTCAAAGCAAACCGATCATGTTTTAATCCTAACAAATTTGATCATGGTTGTTCACTAAGTGAAGTTTGAGATACTACTAACCTTGGTTTTCAGACTCTCTTTTTCTCTGCTTCTTCGATAATACCATATATTACAGAACAAACTCCGAAAGATAATTGTAAGAAGCTGGCCAAAACAGATATAAAACAAGTCAATAAGCTTTAAGTATAAGAAATACATAATATATTCAGCAATAAACAGAAAAACGTGCAGTTTATATATATTTCTGTCACACTTATCTTCATTATAAGCAAATACAATTGTCTTCTACTCTGCGTATGTTAAATTAAGATATATTGAAGGTTCTAACCTGTCCAGAATATTACAAACTAATGTTATTCATCAACACCACTTGCTTTATTAATTATCAACTTACAATATAAAACAGATTAAAACAATTTCACATTAAAAAAAACAGAGAATACTTATCTTATATATTCGCAATGATGTCTTCCTTCGATGATTCTGCAGTGACTCCCTCAAATACTTCATATAGTGACGTTGAAAAAGATATTAGATATCATTTTTGAAAACTTTAAATTAATTTAATTTTTTTTGGTTCAGATCTAATAGAGTAGATTGTCAACACAGAAACAAATATCTTGCCAACGAATCGGATAAAAAAAATAAACCTTCTATGTATATGTGATTGTCCCAACGATCTGGGCTTTTTTTGAAAATTCAAATATTGGTGTTGATTTTGATGTACTTGAAATTCACATCTCTGTAATTCAGATTTTGAGAAACACTGTCGGATCAACATAAACTGTAGATCCAATAAGGAAAAATATAAACGAAATCTAATATGACAAGGTGTGGATATGATGAATATAAGAGATAGGGTAGAGATGATAACCAGAAATTGATGGCCGGTTCAATGGAAGTTAAAGCATGTCTTCAGAAATCACAAAGTTTGTAAGGCGATCATTAGATTTCGTTTGTTTTTTTTTAACCAGAAACTTCGGTATCATTGAAGAAGAAAGTGTGTGTGAGAGAGAGAGAAAGAGAGCAACGAAGAACTTAATTTTTCACCGACTAAAAAAGTAGATCTGAATAAAGGTAGTTGTTTCGTTGACACGTTTGTTGTCCTTCCCGAAAAAAAATGTTTGTCAAGTTGGGCTTAGTTTTGTTTTTTTTTGGACAAATTATATGGTCTGGTTTTTAGGCTTAGTATTGTTAACCAAACCAACGGGAAATACCAAAACAAATTTGATTCTACTAAACACATTAATGGAACAAAATGTCAATTACCAGGCCCAAAGGTATTTCATATTTTTAAAAAATATTATTGTCCATTATTAATCACCACATTAAATCTCTTAATTACCACTAATAAAATTAAGCATACTCAAATACCATTATTTACAACATCTAATATAATACTAATCAAATTTTTACATGTAATGAAAATAAATTATATAGATGACTTTAACATAACAAAAAAAAATAATATCTACTCTATTAAAATAGAGTCCTAAATTTATCTACCATTGAAAGTTCTTATTTAATTTTTGAATTGTTTCAAGTTTGTTAGTGTATTACATATTTTATGGTCTCATTTAGTTAAAAACGAATATTTATAATTATCTCTATTTCTCAACTATCCATCTACATTCATAAATTTTTCATATCTTACCTAAATATAACAACTTCAACAAAATATGGTAATCAAGATATTTTATATATATTTTTTAAAGTAATCAAAATATACTTTCGATTTAAAAAAAACAAAAATCAAAATATTTTTAGTTATATATAATTTTAATATACAAAAATATATCCGCCCTTTAAGGGCGGATCGAATCTAATTATACTTTATTAAACGTGTAATTGCATTCAGCACAACTTACGATATTGTTGATCAATACAACCACATATATGAAATAGAATAGTATGTATATATAACCATGACAAATAGTATAGTCTATCCAAATAAATATTTACTATACATGTGTATTTTTTCTTCACTATGAGTTCCCTTTGGATTTGA
>CAJHQP010012778.1:0-11096 GCA_905132765.1 Moricandia arvensis | reverse complement strand
AAACTAATAATCAATACTATTAAAACAGAAGCAATATTTATCTACTTAAGAGTAGTCTATGTTGAACAATTACATTTGTTTAAATTTTTATTTATTCTCCTACAACTAACTTATTTATTATTAAATATATACTATATCTAACTAACTATTTTAATATTTTCAAATGAAGATATCTAAAAGATATTCTTAGATATCTTTTCCTAAAATTAGATTTTCATAATATCTTTTACTATCTTTTATTTAAAATGTAAATATAAATTTATTTTTAATATCTGTTTTTAAATAATAAATTCAAAATCAATACTATTAAAACATAAGCAATATTTATCTACTTAAGAGTAGTCTATGTTGGACCATTACATTTGTTTAAATTTTTATTTATTCTCCTACAACTAACTTATTTATTATTAAATATATACTATATCTAACTAACTATTTTAATATTTTCAAATAAAGATATCTAAAAGATATTCTTAGATATCTTTTCCTAAAATTAGATTTCATAATATCTTTTACTATCTTTTATTTAAAATGTAAATATAAATTTATTTTTTAATATCTGTTTTTAAATATAAAATTCAAAATTAGCATTAAATTCAAAACGAAAAATTAATTCATTTTTTCATTTATATAATAAGAAATAAATTTCTATAATATATATAATTTATATTCATAATTAAATTACTACACCAAGTAATAAATATAGAGTAATTTAATCATTTTATTAACTATTTTATAAATTATAAAATAACAGAATAAATATATTCATGAATTTTACAATATACTTTAACTTATTAAACAATATTAAAATACAATATATAAATAAATATATAATTTCATAATTTAATATACATATTTAAATTAAAATATTAAAAATAATTTAATTTTTTTTTGTCATCTAAGTAAAGAGCTCAGTCAAATGACATCACATCCGATCATAATCAGAAGAATACGATGGACCCAACCAATAATTTAATATATTTATGAGACATATATAATAATACTGAATATATAATAATAAAATAAATTTTATGAATATAAAAAAATCAAAAATTTGTACTATAATTTAGTTTCAAAATATAAGTAAAATTGATACGAGTCAGATTATATAAATGTATTTTCATAAAATTATATTCATGTAATTTTAAATTTTTATTATACATAATTTAAAACAAATATTTTTTATAAAAAGATCTATATAAGATTTCTAATTTTTAGTAAATAATTTTTTGAATAAAAATCATCTAACGCTTTAAAATGCGGGTCAAAATCTAATAATAAACATTATTATTAGATATATAATAAAAATGTTAACAAAAGGAAAATTAATAAATATTAATATGTATAAAACAAATGATTAAATTAAATTAAAATTTTAAAATAAACCAAAAACAAAACATGAAAAATTACATGTGAATAAAAAAGTAAACTAAATAAATAAATAAGAAATTATATTTATTTCAGTTTATATCAGTAAATTGTAATGAACATATATGAATCGTTGATGCTAAATCTATTTCTAATTTAGTATGCATATTTTCAAATATTGATCCATTACGCTTACAACAAAATGATAAGTTAGTTTGACTAAAAATTTGTATGACTAACTTTTGTAAAATCAGAGCATAACATTCATAATATGTCTTCACCATTCATTTAAACATTTATAAATTAAAATATTTTAAATATAAAATTTAAGTAAAATTATATTACATAGTAGGCCACCCATAGGTTCAATCAGTAGGCAGATCCCAAATTTTAGCATACTTTGCGGGTTTTATAAAAATTTTAAATAATGAGTTTAAAAAAAACTGGATTCCATATAAAATCATCGGTTAGTCAGTTTAACCGCGGGTCCGGGTCGTGACCCGAAACACTGGATTCAACGCTCCATGTGTAACATTTAAATGTAAATACATAATTAAAAATACAAATTAATTTCAGATAATTTGGTTTGTGTCGAAAATAATTCCGCGCTTTGAAAGCGCGGGTCAAAATCTAATCTACTCTATTAAAATAGAGTCCTAAATTTATCTACCACTGAAGTTGTCATTTAACTTTTGGACTATTTCAAGTTTGTTAGTGTATTACATAATTTATGGTACCATTTAATTTAAAACAGATATTTATAATATCCCTATTACTCAATTTCCATCTACATTCATAATCTTTTATATCTTATCTAATTATAACAACTTCAATAGAATATGGTAATATGAATATGCTATATATTTTTTTAAAAAAGGTAATCAATATACTTTCGATTTTTAAAAATGGAAATCGAAATATTTTTAATTATATATAATTTTTAATATACAAAAAATATCCGCCCTGTTAAGGGCGGGTCAAAATCTAGTAATAAATAAAATAAGAATATTACTGACAAATGGAGGACTCTTAGAGCATCAGCAATGGATAAGTTTCTTCCCATAATCTCTCATCATTTAATAATAATATAAATTAGTTAAATAAATAATTTTAAACAAAAAAAATTCTAATCACTTACTAAATGACAAGTGGAGAAAGTCTCTTGCCATTCTTGCTGAAGTACCTTTAAGAAGGTACGTCTCTCATCTTCTACCTTTTCTTTTCTTCTCTTTCATCATTTTTTTTTTCTTTTATTTATTTGATGAGAGATTGTGTGAGAAATCCCCACTGCAGATGCTCTTATGTTTTCTCCCGTGACCGTATTTGAATATCTATCGAATTTTAAATTTATCATTTATGTTTTTATTATTATGCTCTTATCTTGAGGATTCAAACTTGAAGTCAATGTCCTAAATAAAATAAAAATAAAACAAAGAAAATATTATGGGACTGGTTTGGTATTTGAAAATAAAGCAGTGCCGGATTTGAGATTTTAAAGATTCTAAACATTCTTTTAAGAAAATTTATATTAAAAAATTCATAATTTAAGGACTTAGGACATGTTTATTGGAGGAGTTATTAATTTTTCTAAGAGATATTTCTTAATTTTAATTAAAAAATCTAAGAATCGTCTTTTAAATAAGAGACATAAGAGACGTTTTTGAATCAATTTTTTTAACTTTTTTAAAAAAAAATTAAGTTAAGTTAAAAACTTCACCTTAAAAGATCGGAGATAAACATGGTCTTATATTGCTATGTAAAAACATCAAAAAAATTTAGAGATCAAAACTAATATTTCATCCGGATGTGTTCAGATTTGACTCTAAAAGTTAGGTACTACATAACAATGTTATGTCCATTGATACTATCTGCATATTTGGTATACAAGTCCAAAATGAATTCGTTTTCAATATTCCAAATTCTAATCACATTTTGGAATGATTAAAGCAGAATAATAAAGTTTCATGTCCCATGTTGGAAAGCATGTGTCAATAATAGTTGGAAAGTGGTCTTGCTTGGTTGGCAGCTTATATAATCAAAAATAGTTAACGGGACTTTTCTAATTTATGATTCTTCACCTTTAGTTTCTTGTCTAATTAATAAACTTCTCAAGAGAAATATTCTAAGACAATTCTTAAAAAGTTGTTATCATAAAATAACAAAGAAAAAATAATTAAAATAAATTTATTAAATAATGTAATTATATATTTAAATTCCTTAAATTAATAATTTATATTTAAAATTTAGAGTTAAAGATGAATTTTTGGAGGTGAAATTTAAAATTTTAAAAAAATTAATTTTTTTAAAAGAAAAATGTCTTTTCGATCATTTTTTTTAAATATTATTTTTGTGTTTAAAACTTAAAAATAGCTATTTTGAAAAAAATGCCCACGTAGAATAAATAAGTGCAATGTTTCTAAAAAGATGTATTGTAAAGGTAAATTCAAAGGGAAGCCAAAGCCGTCATGATTTGTAAGTTGTATTCCAAGGAAAGACAAGTTGAGCTAACATTCTTCTCATTGCCCACTTTACAGTGATTGCAAATTTTTATTTGAATTGATGTATTCAAACTTTATTTTCAATGGGAACTTTGTTTCACTGTGTTCGTCAAAACAAACGGGCTGAATTATAATGGACTGAAAAAATATCAGCAACATATATTTGGGCTTATATATGTAACCGTTTTGGCCCAATTAGTAGTAACACTAAGACCCAACCACACAATCCTGATTCGTTTTGAGTGTAGAACTATTGGAGTGCTTACTTTCAGAGTATTTATGTAATTTATCGAGGATGATTTCGTAGATAATCTAGAACTGGTTGATCATATGTCAAAACATTTACATGGCGATTCCAAAGCAGGTGGTGGAAGGAGGCAATGAACTAGCTAAAAGGTCATACAAAATCGATAAAGATATGATACAAGAACCAAACCGGGACGGCCTAGTGGTCTTGAGGGAGCTTTGACCCTAATACGGATTCGGGTTCGAATCCCGTTGACCACTGGAGGTAAAATTTAATATATAGGTTCTCCCAATGTCCGGTGAACGAGGCGTAATCCGACCGATAATGTAGGTTGTTACGGACACTCGCCGCTAATATGAACCCACCTCGGTGGGAGCCAGGAAACACCGAATTATTCAAAAAAAAAAAAATATATATCCTCTTAAATCCTCCAATGTAATAATAACTCTTGGTCTCTACGGTTTCAATTTTGCAACCGGCTAAAAGGGTAAAAACAAAACACATAAAGTTCATTAAATATACAACAAAGCATGCCCTCGGATAGTAAATTTACAAGTGACAAGATAAATAAACGTTTAGTTGATTAAATGACGTAATTAATTGTGATGTTATACTTGGCATGCATGAATATATAGACGTCTACGTGATGTGCATGTATGAGAGTCGGACAAATTGATTGAGATATTGTTCTCTTATAAGATTATTTTCACCACGAAAACATTCCTTTCATCCTCGGGTTGAGATCTAATAACACGTGGCCCATGGATGATTATGTATGGAACTATACAAAATCTGGAATATATTGGTTAAATCTAGGTATGATTTAGTACATAAGAATAAACTAGAGCATATGCAATGGTGTACTCCACCTTGGAGTCCTTAGGATTAGTTTAATATTATTTATTTTTTCTTAAATAGTTAAGGATTCTAAGTAGATTTATGTGTCCAATGGTGTATCCGAATATGGAATCCTTAGGAAAAAAAATAAATTTTTTCTTAGAATTTTGTTAAATTAAAAATTAAAAATTTCATTAATTGCATGATTTTTAAAAAAAGATACAATAATTTTAAAAAATACAATTATTAAAAAAGATACAATGATTTAAAAAAAGATACAATGATTGAAAAAAGATACTTTAATTATTAATCTTTTTCACCAAATTTGTTCCAAATATTTTCGATCAAATCATTTTTCAATCGTTCATGCATATGCCTATCACGAAGATCATTCCGAACGCCGAACATATTATTAAGATTTGTAGGCCTCTCGGTTTCCACCTGTGAACTCCTGGAAACATCTACTTCTTCAAATTCAGATATATCGTATTGCATGTATCCTTCTCATTCATTTTCAACTATCATATTGTGTAGTATGATACATGCTCGCATAATCTTCCCTATCTTTTCTTTGTCCAATGTACGAACCGAGTTTCTAACAATTGCAAATCGAGCTTGCAATACTCCAAAATCCCGCTCCACATCTTTTCGGGTTGCTTCTTGAACTTTAGCAAATAACTCTTGTTTAGGACATTGGGGGAGTGTGATAGACTGGATAAATGTTGACCATTTTGGATATATACCGTCTGTGAGGTAGTATGCCAGCTTATACATGTGTCCGTTGACCACGTACCTAACTCCGGGAGCTCGACCTTCTAAAATGTCATCAAACACAGGAGACCGATCGAGGACATTGATATCATTTAAGGTACCTGGAGGACCAAAGAAAGCGTGCCAAAACCAAAGATCATGTGAAGCTACAGCCTCTAAGACAATTATCGGTTTTCCCGATCCACGTGCGTACTGTCCTTTCCAAGCGGTCGGGCAATTTTTCCACTCCCAGTGCATACAGTCAATGCTCCCAACCATTCCAGGAAACCCTCGTTTCTCACCAATATCGAGTAGTCGTTGAAGATCCTCCGGTGTAGGTCGGCGTAGATACTCATCTCCGAATAACTGTATTATTCCGTTAGTGAAATTATGTAAACACAAAAGTGCAGTGCTCTCACCAAGTCGGAGATATTCGTCTACCGTGTCAGCCGCAGAACCATAAGCAAGCATACGAATAGCCGCCGTACATTTTTGTAGTGGAGAAAGACCAAATCTCCCCGTTGCATCTCTTCTTTGCTGAAAGAATGGAATGTACTCTGATAGGCCATGGACAATACGCAAGAATAAGTCCTTATTCATGCGAAAACGGCGTCTGAATAAATGTGACGAGAATGTTGAATCTTCGCTGAAATAGTCATTCCATAAGCGGACGTGTCCTGCTTCGCGGTTTCGTTCTATGTAAGCTCGTCTTCTTTGCTTATCGCCTTGGGCATCGACTATGTTATTGAATGTATCTTCAAAGATTTCGTCGAAAACTTCGTCGAATCTTTCTTCAAAATCGTCGGATGAGGAAGATGACATTTTAAAATATCCTGATACATAAATATTAAAAATTTTACTAACAATTTTAATAACAAGTAGCAATACTTATATAGATATGTATTTACATAACAAGAAGTCAAAGCATATGGCTCCTAGTACCATATTATATAAATGAATATTTTCTGTTGAAGAATGAATCAAACTTGAACCAACAAGGATGACCAAGTTTTTGTTCACCTCATGAATACTTAATCCAGAAAACAATTATGTATTTGTTCACCTCATGAATACTTAATCATTTACCATTTCGTCGACTATAGAGAGCTTGTAATATTTTATGGTAATACAATAACGATTAGTAAACAAAAGAGCAGCTATATGATATCAAATGCTTCATAAATAAGCTTAATAAAGAGAGTTACCTATATAGAACCAAGTTTTTCGATTACACTTCAAGTTTGTAGCAACAAGATTACAACAAGAGAACAAAAGTCTGATAGAGAGGAAACAAGTTTGAGCGAGTGAAAACGATACAATGAATCCGAAAGCAAAGTGAGGTACTTATTATACAACAAAAGAAGCACCCGTGACTTGCTTAAACGACAAACGTGCAGTGGCGTGACCTGGTGAAAACAACAAACAGAACCACCCGTGACCTGGTTTATACAACAAAAGAAGCACCCGTGACCAGTCTCACATGTTCTACTGCTGAACCTGGAACAAGACAAAAGACAAGTGTTAGTACCCACATACGACTCTTAAACAAGTAAATGCACCTACATAGGACTTCTACTCAATGCAACTACACACTATACCTAATAGCATCATACCATCTCAGACATGAGTTTTTGTTTAAGAGTTTCTTCCATCTCAGAAAGTGGATCTTTTTTGGCAAGTAAACGGTCTAGAATTTTCTGTTTATAGAGTTTTTCTTTCATCTCCATGATGGCCTGTAGCTGTGACATCTCTTCTTCTTTGCCACTCTTCTTCCTCTTACCAGCAGCTTTAGCAGCTTTCACACCAACTGGTCTACCTTCATGTTCGGCAACTTCATCTTCAAGGTCCACCACTAGTTTGCGCTTGTCTTTAACTATATAAGTGGAGGACCATTTCTGGTCATGCCTCAGCTCCCTCCATGCATGTTCGAGGCTGAACTTGTGGTTGTACATATTGAAGAATGACTCCAGGGCAGCTTTCATGACATCATCATCATTTGTACCACTTTTCTGTCCCCTTAACGCCGCATCATAGCAACCTACGAACTTAGAAACTTGCTCGTTAATCCTGGCCCACCTTTGCTTGCACGGACCAACCTCTCTAGGTATTCTCCCAACCAGTTGAGGGCTTGCATTGTAGTAGTCAACAATCCTCTTCCAGAAACGTTCAGCTTTCTGGTCATTGCTAACTACTGGGTCTTTACTAGTGTTAATCCACGCATTATATCCTCATTGGGAGACCATTTCCTCCTCTCCTTAACACTAGACTCGACACTAGACTCGACACCAGACTCATCAGGACCTTGGCTACTGAACCAAGCAGGTTCGGGTAACTCAAGGTCAACTGAAGATTGACTGTACAATAGATTAACAAACCCAGTATTTTTATTCATGTTTAGATGATGGTCTGTGATACTCTATTAGCAAGACAGACCAAGTACCTTAAGTAGACGATTGAAAGAAAACATTTAAGTTCATAGTAGTTAGGCAGATAGAAAGGCAATACTAGCATTTACCACCATTCAAATCAAAGAAATAAGTTCTCAGCTAACTACACTTAAAGCTAACAAGTACACATTTATCAAGTAAGCAATACTAGCATTTACCACCATTCAAATCAAAGAAACAAGTTCTTTGCTAACTACACTTAAAGCTAACAAGTACACATTTATCAAGTAAGCAATACTAGCATTTACCACCATTCAAATCAGAGAAATAAGTTTCCTACTAACTACACTCAAAACATATCGTACCTGCCAAGCAGCACTCGAGTTCAGACAACGTGGTTTACATCCTCCGAAACTTTTCCTTGAAACACATAAGATTAAAACAGTTAAAAGCTATCTATTGTTCAAAAAATTATCTAAACAAGGATTGAAACGTACCAGCCCATAACCATGACGGCTATTGCCATGACCAGTACACATGATCCTATTGCCATGACCAGTTTTATATTCTTTTTACTTAACATAACCACCATCTTCTGTAGCTTAGTCACCTTCTGGTCACTCTCAAAGAATTGATCCTTCAGCAGCCTAAGTTGTGTCTGCATCTCAAACATCTCTTCCATAATTGCCACATCCTGCCATTTCCAGATGTGGCAGTCTCCATCAGAAACGTTGTGGCACGTGAAGTACCTCCTGCCTGGATCTTTCTGAGTGTATGATGTTTGAAGAACAGGCTCAGAACCGCAATAGCATGCCCTCGGGATTCCTTCATCAGCCTCAGGTTGGTATTGAACCTCTGCAATGGTGTACCCACTTTCAGCTTCATCCCGGTAGAGATCAGCTTCTTCTTGAAGTAAGTAGGTCACGTCAAACTCGTCTGATGATGAAGAAGGCTGAGTGTAGCTATAGTCCTGTCCCATGGTTCGTTAACCTGCAAAGAAGACATATTAGTAAGCGACAACATAGACCGAAACTGTAATAAGAACAAACAAGAAGATCCCTAAATCAATTGAAATTGATAATGTATTCAAACCTAATAACTACAAACCAAATGATCCCAAAAGCAATTGAAACCCCTAATTTTTTAGAAACCCTAAATCAAAGAAAACCCTAAATCAATGAAATCCCTAAATCAATTGAAGCCGCAAAAGTATTGACACCCTAACTACAAACCCAAATCGATTCAAACAGACAACTGTTTGAAACCCTAACTAAAAATCATAAAATTCCCAAATCGATTCAACCCAAAACTTTTTGAAACCCTAAATCAAAGCAATCCCCAAATCGATTCACCCCGGCAACTGTTTAAAACCCTAACTAAAAACCATAAAAAAATCCCAAATCAATTGAAAAACCGAAACTTTTTGAAACCCTAAATCAAGCCAATCCCCAAATCGATTCATACGGAAAAAGAAGCATAGAGAGAGACGAGAACAACAAGAAACCTAAAATAACGTTAAATCTACCTCAGAATGATCGGAAATGATCTTCGTAGATGTCGATCAACCACAGCTCGAAATCGCCTTCTCGTCGCGAGGTCTGTTTTTTTTTCTATCGGTAGCAAATGATTTGTTTTTTCCACAAAATCAAAAAGAAAAGCAAAACAACCCCTCTCCTCTTGTGACACGTGCACTAAGGACCCAGTCCTTCGACACCTTATTTACGGACTGATCCGTAGTAACAGTTAGCAAAATATTATTATTAATATTCATTAATCACATTATTAGGCTCTAAGGACTCCCGATGGATTACCGTTGCATATGCCCTAAGCACGCACATTCATG
The DNA here is from genome assembly GCA_905132765.1 of Moricandia arvensis. Lineage (NCBI taxonomy): Eukaryota > Viridiplantae > Streptophyta > Magnoliopsida > Brassicales > Brassicaceae > Moricandia > Moricandia arvensis. The sequence continues at coordinate 1,166 of CAJHQP010012778.1, read as the reverse complement.
TTTGGGTTCTAGGAAAGATGAAACTTATGAAAACAGAAAGACTTACATTTAGGCATTTATATGCCGATATGAGTTGTGTTAGATGTAGTGACCTAGAGGAAACTATAAATCATTTTCTTTGAATGTTCCCCTACTTTGTATATTTGGACTTTATAAGATTACCTTATTTTTCGGATTTCTTCATGAATAATTTTTTTTACCAAAAAACCTTTCTTGAAAAAGCTTTTTTTTAATCAAACATGAATTTCTTCTTTGAAAAAGAATAATGTGATCTATTCAGAACCACTTATTAATATATTTTTTTGGATTTTCTAATATATTGGGAAGGCACATATCCCTAATTTTAATATTCACCTGCTAGTCTCGTTGAAAACGGAAAGCTCAAGAAAAACTAACCTTCGAAAAAATAGAGAAGAAAATGATGCACTTTTCTACCGTTACTTTGACTTTCGCGTGGGACCCAAATTCCGATCTGTCAAATTAATGTCTCATGGATCAATCATAGTACAGTCAATGGATCAGGGGTGATCCATTAAGATCAGATGAGAGTTGAACATGAATTTCTTCTTTGGAAAAAAAGGTGATATATTCAAAACCACTTATTAATACATTCTTTTGGATCTTCTAGTATATTTGGAAGGCAATAAATAAGAGAATATTTAATCGTAAAAATATCCCAATTTTGATATTCACCTGCTAGTCTCGTTCAAAACGGAAAGCTCAAGAAAAACTAACCTTCGAAAAAATAGAGAAGAAAATGATGCGCTTTTCTACCGTTACTTTGACTTCACTATGGGACCCAAATCCCGATCTGTCAAATTAATGTCTCATGGATCAATCATAGTATGGAGTTAGGGGTGATCCATTAAGATATATGAGAGTTGAACACTTTGGAACACAAGGCTATGATAATAGTTTCCGTCCCTCTCTGTTTGAGATGGAAGGGCTTATGTGGATGATGTACTATTTACAAGATGTACATATTAATACGAGATCAATGTGTTTCTGGAAAGACCAGAAGCTGGAACCGGAAACTGACTGGCAAGAACCCAAGAACTGTACACTTCTGTGATGATTGTGATGATGAGGTGACGAAACTACGTTGGCTTGTTTGGGTGGTGTACTCGGGTTGAATACGTTCATGGTTCTTGCTCCATTGCCGCAAC
>CAJHQP010012777.1:0-11099 GCA_905132765.1 Moricandia arvensis | reverse complement strand
AATATGAGGACATCTTCTATTATTATAAAGAAGAGTTGTCTCTCTTCTCATTCATTACACGTCATCAAATACTCTCTCCTGAGTGTGACATGTGTTCTTCTGAGTTGTGTTTTGGCTTTTGGATTTTTACTGAACAATTTATGGACTTTCGTTTCAATCGTTAAATAGAGCCGAGAGACGAGTATCGTCTTCACCGAAGTCACACCAAAATTTAGGGTTCATGTCTTTCTTTGTTCCTTACACCAGAAATGTTCTTCTTCGTTCTCTGATACCAACAATGGAGTTTTGAGGTGTTCAATCGACGTGAAGAATTGATGTGCGAATCTTCAATTGTGACGTTGTGACGTTTTGCCTTCTGTTCTAATCAACCGAAACATTACGAGTTATTGATTCATCGCCTTTATAATACTTCTTGACTCTATGAACCCATGTCGAGCACGATCTAACATGAGTGGAGCTTATCCCTTTACAAGGCGGTGTCACTACACCTATAAAAAGGTAAGTCCTCTTCCCTTTAACACCATCCTCTCAAAGATGTGGATATCATAAAAATTCTTTCCATAGAAATGGCGAACTCCTCTTTCGATGGTTTTTGGGTTTAGATCCTTGGTTAATGTGTTGATTATCTGACTGAAGTTGATTCAAAGTTTCTTTCTTATTAGAAGATTACGGTTTGTATGTGAAGAGGAGCCTATATAGTTTAGTTTCTTAGTAAGTTGAGCTACGTATGAATGTCTTTTAGGCAAAAATAAATTGAAAAGGTATTCAGGTGTTTTAGGCAATTGAAGAATAAAGATGATGATAGAGTGGTTGAGAATAATGAAGGTTTGTCTCAGGCTTTGTTGGGAAGCTGCAATGATTGTGCAAGGCAACTTCAGGCTTCTTCTTCATGTTTTTCCCCAGGTTTTATCTCTCTCTCACACTTCATTTTTTATGAATCAGATTCTTTTTTTGTTTGTATGAAAAAGGGAATGAAGGACTGTGTTCAAGTTGGTTCTGTTTTGTAAAAAAAAATAGATTGTTTCTTTCAAAGTATTTGTAAATGGAGGGATGAAACTTGCGGTTGAGGACTCTGACATGACATCATAACTTCTCATAAGGCATTTGCTCAAATTTGATGGCATCAAGGAAGAAGGGGAATCAAGAGTACAACGAAAAGCAGAGGTTAGTTTCTCATCTCTTGCATTCTTCTTATGTCTGCATCATAAACTATTTACACGATAAGAATGTCACCAGTAGTGGTGATCTGATTGTTGATTATGGTAGCTATATCTTGGGACTCCATTATAGTTTGTTTTAGTTGTTATTGTAAAGCCTTTGATTATGATACATTCAGATTTGAGAGGGAAAAAATTACAGCAGGTTTAACATCTCATTATTTCATACATATCAAAAAGAACAAACAGCTTCTCGGGTGATCTCTTTCTCTAAGAAATAGCCTCCCTGATACTAAGAAGCACATCTGCATTAGTCGCAGTTTTTTCACCAAATCGGTGATTCTTATTGACTTAACACGTATTGATTTCAGCTTTTCTTTTCCGCAGCAAATAACAGTTTTCCATGTCTCAAGGCAGACACCAACCAAAGTAAATGCATGCTAATGGAAGAACAAATAATGGGTCTGTTAAGGTATTATTGACTTTTTTCTAAGATGTGTTGTACATTTATTCACGTGTAATGAAACCATTTTCAATTATTGGTTTCTAAGACCTCCCATTGCATACTCTGAACATCATTTTTGTTCTTCTTTGTGAAGCATTCCCATAAAAGGAAAAGCAAATTCAACATCGAAAAATTGTGATGGTTTGAAGTGTAAGATAACTTGCAGTTCTTCAGAGGTACAATGACTGTAAGCTTCAAGCTTTGTCTTCATAACTAATTTTTGTAATACATTTCCTGTAGGTCTCTTATGTATTCAACCGGTTTTATGAGTTACTTCAGGCGATCACAAAGCTGGGTTGAAAAGAGAGGAGACAAAATATAGCGAGAAAGTTGGAGGTTCACACCAGATATATGCAAGGAAAGATACTGGATTATATTAATATTGAGATGGATGTAAGTCTCACGTGATCGTGGAGGATACAAACCGGTATGAAGATAGAGAAAGAGTGGGAAGAGGCAGAGAAAGTTAGAAAGAGAAATAAAGCTATGGGAGTTGGGGATGAGGATAATGAAGGTACTGACAACAACAACAACGAAAAAAAAGATACATTGCACTTTGTTTGCTTCATATGCAAAGAGCCTTTCATAGATCCAGTTGTCATTACTTATTCAAGCATTACATATGTGAGAATTGTGCTTTGTCTTTACGGTTTAGCTAAGAGAGTCCTCTGCTCTACCTTTCATCACTGAAGAATTCAGCTCGAGGTGCAGAGGATCACGGATGTCTGAGAGGTCATATATATAGTCTTTAAAGTATCACCCAAAGATGATGAATGTGATAGAGAAGATTAGCTTAATATTAAGAGTTTGCAAAACAGAAAAGCAAACATGCACTCATTATTATTACGAAAAATAAATGATTTACATATATATTAAGATTAAAAACACATGCTTCCTCTAATTTTCAAGATTCAATTGGAAGAAAACACAAAACTAAGTATTTAAATTATCGGTGTATTATATATGTTTAGTTATAGATAAAAATTTCCTATCTTTGTTATCTTCTCACAATATATATTTAATAATTTGGTCATTCGGATCACGTTACCTATTTATGATATTTACTAAATAATAATAAAAAAATATTAAAAAATTATAATATAACTCAAAATATATAATATTAAATAAATAAATTTCAAAAACATATAAGAAAAATCTTAACAATAAAATGTATAAAACCCATTCACAGCATTCTTCCTCATTTCATCCAATAAATGAAAAATAAAATTGGATCTATAGACATTCCTCTTTTAATCACTAAACACAAATTAATTGAAATTAACAAATTGATGCAAAACCACAATCAAACTAAATAAATAATCACAAAATATATAACAAATATAAATATAAAATAAGAAACATAAGAACAAGATACAAAAATAAATTATATAATTTTTAAAGAAATAATATAAAACAACATATAATATATTTTAAAAATTTTCATGTCATGAATTCCAAAACAAAATCTTGAACATAAATCTAATATTGATATGAAGATAAGTAAATATATATATATATATATATATATATATATATAAACAAAAATTAACTGAAATATAGAAATATTAAATAAATAATATAGAACAATTTAACACAAAAAATTAAAGAAATATATTAAAAAATTTACAGTGTAAAAATAACAACAATACATAGCTCCACCAAAACAATTTCAGCAAACAATCATATTACGAAAATTAGTTAACTGCACCAAAACTAAAACAAAGAAAAAGCAATTACAAAAATAATGATTTATGCATAATATCTATTCAATTTTTTTTTTTAAATGAAAACAAATACTAAAAGGTATATTTTATAAAAATTAAATTACGCGCGTAACGCGGACTAACCCTAGTAATCATATACAAACAAGAAAATCGTCTACATTGTTTCTTTTGTTTGTTATACGTTACATTATTATTCATTGACTATATGTAGACTTGAGCTTGGTTCAAGGCGTCGTAAGTGTTATTAGGGCATGATTATCCCAAAACCCATATGAGGGTATCTTATTTTTTATTTTTTTTTATTTTTTTACTTTTTGTGTTTTTAAAAAAAAAAAAAAAATTAAAAAGGGCACCAATTGCGGGCCGCTACGTGTTAGTGGAGTCCGCAAACAGTGCAAAACACCCACCATAATCGTATCTTATTTTGGCAACACTAGAACCGTTGTTTGATAAAAAAGTGGGGCCCTTATCAATAAAAAACGCCTAAAATACGGTGATAAAGGTGCTTTTAGGGCTTAGGATTCAAGTGATCCGACCCAAAACATCCAACCATTCTAGGCCACGAAATTAATACCAGGAATCTTTTCTGATTTACTCGTGGCTCGATGAAGACTTTTCTTTTTTGTCACTACATGATTAATCTTCACTTCCTTAATCATCGTCCGTATCTCTTTAGAGTATTCCCATTAGTGAACATGGGGTGGGGGTTCACATATTTTTTTTAATTTTTTTCCTTTTTTATTTACTTTTTCCAAATTTTTTTTTTTAATAATTGGACCAATAACGAGCCACCACGTGTCGTGGGGCCCGCCAAACAGTGGATGGACCCGCCCTTTACAGATGATCTCTAGAGAGATAGATTCATAAAAATATTATTATTATATTTTTTTTTTTAAATGTGTGAACCTCCCCATTGAACCTTCAATGGGGATGCTCTTAGGTGGGATATTGAATTTAGAAGTTCCATTAAATTCTTATGTTATAAAATTAAGATTTCATCAATTTTTTAAAAAATTGTGTTTAAGTATTTGTAATCATTCTTCTGAAATCCTTTAATTTCTAATGTTATTCAATTTAGTAATTTCCTAATTACATGAAATGTTTGTGTTGTTCATTTTTGGTAGATTTTATGATACTTATATTTGAATAGAATTTTGGAAATTTTACTAAAAATTGTAGAAAACTTATTCTTTGGTTTGAAGCTTGGATTTGATGATAATTCTTTATATCGTTTATCTATCATATATATATACGTTAAAATTATTAATCATTATAATATTAAAATTTTTAAAAATATAATTTTAATTATAAATTTTAAAGTAAGTTATCATCTTCATGAATGATAAAAATATATTATTTGTCATAATTGTTGTTACTATATCATTTTTCATCTTTAAATGTTACATATTCACATAATGATTCATAATTACCATTATTTTTACAATGGTTTAAAAATCAGCCTAAATAACTAATTAAGTATAAACAATATATCTTTTTCTAAAAAATTATCCTAGACGTCTGTTTAATCAATAATTCCTTAAAAATATTTAATTATTGCAAGCGTTTTTCTGAACATTGATTTTTTGTTAATCAAGCTTTTTTATTTAATTATTTTCTTAAATAATTTCTTTGTGTATATGAAATAAAAACGAATACGTTTTTTTTTCACTAATCAAATTTTTTTTTTCATAGTATAAGAAGACTAGTTCATTAAATTTAAAAAAATTGATCTTTTGGTCAAGAAATTTAAAAGAATTGATATCCATCAAATTTATTTGGATTCCTTAAAATCTAAAACATAATAATTATGCAAAATGCATTAAATCTTTATCAAAGCTCTTAAAATCTATACTATACTAAAAGGAGAATATTGTGAGTGCTGAGACTGTCCACGTAGGAATAAAAAATTAACCAATAGTACATAAGTTTATTGCCATGTCATCATCACATTATTTATCTTTTTTTATCTTCGTTTCATCTTCCTTTCGTTTCCTCTTGAACTAGACCATGACGATCTAGCTGTGCAACCCGTTTACCACCGTACAACTCCTTTAAGCCTTCTTGACATTAAATTGAAGCCTCTTCATCTTCTTTCCCTATCTCACTATATAGACGAGGGCTACACTCAAAATCCAACGCTGAGACGATAACAATTAATTTTCAGAATACAAATACTCGGTTTGTCGCTTCCATCGCAGGTAACTTAATCACTTTTCTAATTCAGTAGTTTGTAAGTTAAATCTACCCACCACTCACGCATCTGTTTATATCTGAAATTTCTTAGAATCCTTATTGATTGATCTTTGTGTCTTGCTGTCAATGAGCATAACAAGGAAGAGATTTCCGTTTGTGAGCATTGTCTGGATGTGTTAAGCAAACTTTGATGTCGAAGACACAAATCTCAGGCTCAAATAGTCACAATCATCGGGTTTAGTTAGCATAGAAAAAGAACCCATTAGTTATTGTGGATGCTGAAGGAAATTGGTTTGCAGAAAGTGTGAGAATGAGCAGTAAGAACTTCAAAGGTAACCACAAACACTTTTCAATACAAAGATGCCAGCTGGTCAGACAGTTTTGCAACCTTTCGTAGATGACTCCTCGAATTAAAAGATATTTGTTGAAGTAAGTAAAGCACCACTACTGTTGGTAACAAAGTGATAAATACCAAAATTACTTCATCATGTTCTTAGTGGTATGCTTTTCCAGAGGAACTATACTTTGTTCTATGTACTGTTAAGAGGACTCAGAGTTGAAATGTGAGTCAATTTTTTTGCCATATCAGTGGAGATCGATGGCTGGTATAGCTCTACTTTTCATCTGGAAGATCGAAAATAGGGAGGCGATGGTAAGATAACACTGGAGAGTTGTACATATATAAAAGGAACATCTCGGAGGAGGAGCCTCTCTTCCAAGCATGTGTGCAGGATGGTAAGAACTCTTAGCAGTATTTTCTTTTCTTTTCCTTATCTTTCTTCCGTTCCCTCTATAATTTGCTTACTTAAATCGACATTGAGGATATATTATATAAGCATCACTAGGATATGAAGATATCGTGTATTCAATGTTTACAAACTCAAATGCAACATAAGTATGCTTCAGGGGAAAATATTCTGAGAAAATCGGAGCACAAGTGAGTCAGAAGCTGAGTGTGGTCATGGCATCAACTTGCTATATTTAACACCTGCAAATACATATTGATCGATAGACTTTACACATGGTTTATGGCGCTATTGATATTGGTATAGTTACAGATTTCACTATATGACGGCCCATCTTATGTCTTCCCTTTGTGTTTGTCACTAGGAGTCAGAAGCTACGGGACGCAACTAAATGTTTCAGTGTATATTGTGGGATATATCTATTTTTAGTCTCATTCAAATCCATTGCGGTAAGATTAATCTAATATTTTCATCAATTCATGTAGTTTATGATAGGTTTTCCATCAATCTTCATAGGTTTATGTATGAGGAGTTACAAAATAAGGATTTGGAACAAAGCCAGAGTTTACCCGTTAGAGGCGTCTCACGTCAGCCAACTCAACCAACCAATCCAATTTCATTCTCACTGCTAGATCAATACAAACCAGCTGCTCATGGATTTAGGTGAGAGTTACAACATAAATGATATTACATTATTATTATTATTATTGTTAACTGTCGTCTACTATTAAACAACGATATAGAAAACATATTGTGAATAGTTTGTATTACACTTGGTTATATAAGTGAGCACCTTAGAAAAATCATTGTAAGATAATGAATATATATTTCCGAGTTTCCAATCTTCATTGCAATGTGATTTAGAAATGATTTTGGTCTGAGTTTGACATTTGGTTGACATATCTATCATATGTTGCTGCAAAGCTCACGCAAATGAATGAAGAACCTACTTGCTTTTCTTTTTGTTATGTAATTTAGGAACCAGCACATAGGACAAAATTTTGCACCGTATATGCAAGCATGCTCTCTGGATGTAGTGAAGAAGATCACTCCCATCACCATTGGTATCGAGGCCATGGTCACCATTGCTGATTTTTAGTGCACGTGGATTAACTTATAATTGTCTCTGATTTTTTATGATTTTCAGACTTCGTCTTTACTTACTAAATAAACATTTTTTATATATTGATCAATAAATGGATCTAAAAGTTATTGACCAGAATATGAAATGTTCATTATAGAAATTTAATTTTAACAGTAGGATTTACCAAAGAAAATAAAATAATAAATTCCAAAGATTCATTGAAAACAAATTCCAAAGACTATTATCATTTATTTTGTGTTTTTAAAAAATAAAATATCATAGAAATTTTAATCAATAATTAATACATTATTAATAGTTATGTAATGTAATTAATAATTTATATAAAATAAATACATAAAAGTATAATATTGTTAAACCAAAAATATAAATGTAAATAAATTTATCAATATAAAATTATAAAAATTAATAAATATAATATTTAAGTTTGATAAAAGAATTATTTATCAATTAAAATAATAAAAATATAAAATTATTCAAAATTTAAAACATCAAATAATTTAATATTACTTTTGGTGTAATATTTGATATCATGGTTGGAGATGACAAAACATTGATACCAAAATAGCAAATTTGGTGTAATTTCAATACTAAATTTAGTGCTATGTTTATTTTTTTTAATATTTTTTTTATGACAAACAGCCGAAATACAAACAATAACATAAAACAAACCTACAAAACTACAATTATTAGTCAATATATAAATTGTGTAATACAAACATAAAATATATTAGAAATATACACATATATATATAATATACAAGATAAATAAAACTATTTAAAAAGGTGAAATTATACACATAAAATAAAGTATAATAACATAATTCATATATTTATAAATTTTAAGTTTAAAGTATATAATCCGCGCGTAGCGCGGAAAAAGAATCTAGTACTTTTAAAGCTATTATTTATATCTTCAATTGACTTCTTTTCAAATCATTTTTTTAATTTAATACCACCTCCTTAGTTTACATTTCAGCAAACAATTTCAATTTTTCAGTTCAGTTTCGTTTTATTATCATGTTTTCTTAAAATATTACTATATTTCTTCTCTAACTAAATATGTTTTGTTTTGTTTTTATTTGTTTTATGTTTCAGCTATTTGTTGTTTTCAACAATTTTCTAAAAATAACTTTTTATACGACAAACATTGCATTAATTTTTGAGAGGCTAGATAATCTTATTTATTGGTCATGTAATTTTTTTTTTTCAACGTATCTCCATGTATTATTAATTCAAGCTGAAAAGGTTAGCCTTTGGAGCTAACCATACCGGAATCAAAGAGTTTACATGGGAAAATAGAGAGTTTTGTGAGCGAGCTCTTTTAGCCAGGAGGTCTGCTCGTACATTTAGCTTTCTTGAAATAAAAGAGATGGAAAAATTAGAGAAAGAATCTCGGGTATGATCGAATTCATTCCATTCTGAAGCCAAACTTGGCCAAAACCTCTTCGTTGTGTGTAGCAGCTGAACGAGCTGTAAGCAGTCCTATTCGAAGGACATAGTTGAAAAACCCAATTGTAGCGAAGTTTTCATTGCAATAAGCAAGACATTAAACTCTGCTTGTAGGGGGGATAGAACTTGCGCTAACCCAAAAGAATCATAGGTATGAATCCCAGGTTCGACTTCAAAGACAGCACCGCCGCCGAAAAATTCGGAGTTCTTCACCCAAGACACATCGACTTGGCATCTTGGTAATTATGGATTACTCACGATAGTGTCTTGATCCTGCAAGGGTGTTCCATGGTGTGATCTATTTTCTGATACGACTTGTGCGGTCTGCCATTCCCCAGCTTCTCTTGTCACATGTTGAGCCGTATCCAAGGGTGAGATGATTCTCTCATTAAAAAAATTTCGTTCCTTGCTTTCCAGATGAACCACATGATCCATGGGAACCGAGCCATTACGTTCTCAGGGATCCCTCCTCTCCTCCCGCGAAGGAGAAGATAGTCGAAATTCTCGTATAGGGCTTCACTCGGGAAGATCCCCGGAGTCGTTGGTATGTCGGAGAGAGCCCATGTTTGGTAGGCTGGCGGGCAAAGGAACAAGAGGTGGTTTATTGTTTCATCATGATCACCACAGCGGGTACATGTACGGTCCGTGCCACAGTGTCTATCTACCAATCTACTGGAAGTCGCTAGGCATCTTGAGAGGGCTTGCCAGAGGAAGTGCTTGATCTTCCGAGGTGTTTTCAGCTTCCATACAAGCTCCTTGAGCGGATTTGTATTGGGTTCAGATACTATACATTCCGTCCTTCCGCTTTTCTGTTGTGATGCCAAAGCATAGCCAGACTTGACTGTGTAGAGGCCAGATTTTGTGAATATCCAGCAATATCCATCTTCTTTGTTGGCATAACTGGGTCTAATACTCCGTATTAACGGGATGTCTCCTGGGTCAAAGAGAGATTGGAGAGTATCTTCCTTCCATCGCTTTGTGTCCTGGTCAATGAAATGACTTACCAAGAGATTTGGGTTCCGATAAACTCCAGAGTCATTAGCTGGTCTTGCCGGAGTTATCGAGATCCATGGGTCCATCCACACTCGAGTCTTTAAACCTATACCTATAGTCTTTCGCAGTCCTCCCCGGAGGAGGTCTTGAGCTGCCAGGATACTCGTCCACCCATAGGAAGGGGAATTAGATTTTTTAACCTCCATAGGAGAGATGTGGCGGTAATATCTGCCCTTTAAAACCCGAGCTAATAGGGAGGTAGGGTGGTGGAGAAGACGCCAAAGCTGCTTGGCTAAAAGTGCCAGATTGAAATCGTAAAGATCTCTGAACCCTAGACCTCCTTGATCCAAGGGTATGCATATTTTTTCCCAAGCAATCCAGTGTAATCCCCGGTTGTTAGCCTTTGTACTCCACCAGAATTTTGCTATTGCTCCTTGGAGTTTGTCTATGATTTTCTTTTGGCAATAGAAAAGCATGACATCACATACGTAGGTAGAGCTTGAGATACTGATTTTAGTAGCACTTCTTTACCACCTTTTGAGAGAAGTTTCGCTGACCATGAATTTATCCTATCATTAAGACGATCTCTTATAAATGCAAAGACTTGTCGTTTAGATCCGCAGATTTTTTCCGGGAGCCCCAGATACATTCCCATGCCCCCCTCTTTGTGTATACCAAGTATTTGCTTCAAAGTCCCTTTTAACTCTTGACTGACTCTATTCCCGCATAGAATCGAAGATTTGGTCGGATTAAGCTGCTGGCCAGATGCCCTCCCATACAATCGTATGATTCTCATTAGCTCAGCACATTGCTGGACGTCTGCTTTGCAGAAAAAGAGACTGTCATCAGCAAACAGTAGGTGGGAAATTGCTGGACTAACTCTTGCGATTTTTAGTCCTGTGATCCTACCTTCTTCTTCTGCACCTTTCAGTAGCGAGATAAGCGCTTCCGTGAGCAGGATAAAGAGATTTTTAGATTTTGATCTCATTCATACGATATCATAAATCATTATTCAATAGATCATTCATTATTTTACTAATCCAACTCTAGCTCGCTTAAATTTTTAATCTGAATGTTAGTTTCTCAATCTTTAACTTACAGTAAAACTAAGTATTCTTTCATTTCATTGCTAATATCGTTACTATCATCATGTGTCGTTATTTTCGTCGACCCTTTGACGTTTTTAATTTAACGCTTATCCATTATTATTTTCATGAATAAATATCA
>CAJHQP010012776.1:0-11100 GCA_905132765.1 Moricandia arvensis | reverse complement strand
TCTATTAGATATGATCCTCATTTCCCGTTATATATATATATAACCACATTCCGAGACACAGAAATAACATGCGTCTGAATATTCAGAACTTTGTATCCTTTGTAACCCGGAGAATAACCAAGGAAAACACATGAATCTGCACGAGGTGTAAACTTGTGTCTGTCTTTAGCAAGAGTTGAAACATAACACAAGCACCCAAATGATCTAAGCATCGAATAGTCTGGTGCCTTTTCTGTAAGTGTCTCAAAAGGTGTTTTCTTACTTAAAAGCAATGAAGGTGTTCGATTGATAAGAAACACAGCAGTAGAAACACAATCAGTCCAATACATCAAAGGAACATTTGACTGAAATAGTAATGCCCGGGCTACATTCAGAATGTGTTGATGTTTACGTTCAACTACAGAGTTTTGTTGTGGTGTATATGCACAAGAAAACTGATGTATCATTCCATTAGAACGAACTATATCAGAGAAAGTAAGCTCAGGTGCATTGTCAGTTCGCATGGATTTAATAGAGGAATGATATTGTGTACGGATATGATTGATAAAAGCTGGAAAGACTTGAGAAACATCACTTTTATTTCTTAAAAAATATATCCATGTTACTCGAGTACAATCATCAACAAGAGTAAGAAAGTATCTATACCCCTCTAAGGATTCAACAGAAAACGGCCCCTATACATCCATATGTACCAAATCAAAAGTAGAAGAAGAAAGCCTATTATTGGAAACATATGGCAGTCGCTTTTGTTTAGCCAGTGGACACACAGAACAATTATCTATCCAAGAACAAGATGACTTTGAAAGAGTGGGAATACCCGGAACATGCAGTAACTTGGCAAGAGACGGATGTCCAAGGCGTTGATGCCAAAGATGTCCATCACCTAGCAAGGATCCACAGAAACTAACAGCATTGGAAATATTGGTGTGTCTATCAAGAATGTATAAGTTGTTGAAAACAGATCATCTACCAATCGTCAATCCCTGAGTAGATTCCTGAAGCAAACAATGATTCAAATAAAAATGAGCAGAACACTTACTATCTTTAATTAAGCAACTAACACTCAAGAGATTGAATCTGAAAGCAGGAACAAACAGGACATTTTGCAAAGTCATGGATGGAGAGATGATAACACTGCCTATATGACTAATCAATTCCTTATGACCATTCAGGAGGGAGACTGTTACTCCAGTAACTGGAGAAAGACCACTAAAACATGCTAGATCAGAACAAACATGCGTCGTTGCCCCACTGTCAACAATCCAAGAACCACTAGGAAGAGTGTTATATAGAGAAGAAAGTGTTTGATGGTTATATGTAAGAGTGTGGGATTCAAAACGAAGATTAGATGACAGAGAAAGAATGATACCCGAGGATGATTGAGCAGCCATGTGACCATTTTCAGTGATAGTAGCTTGTTGTACTTGAGGAACCATAGGCTCTGGAGGTCGAACATTACGTTGTACTTGATTAAGAATGTAGTAGAGCTGATCATTTGTGAACTGAGTAAGATCAAGCTGTGGAGTAGGTGTACTGATGACATTAGCCACAGCAGCAGACTGATAAGGAAGTTGTTGTTGCTGTGGAAGACGAGGAAAACCACCATTCATATTCAGTCCTCGGGGAACAGAGATTTCTGTTGCTGCAATTGAGATTGGCCCTTTGTATTCTGTCCATGAAGTCGATGTCCCGGGGATAACCATGGATCTTGAAACATTTCTGAACAATGTGACCGTATTGTCCACAATAAGTACATAAAGGACGTTGCTTGGGACGAAATCCAGTTGGATGTTGAGTCGCGCACACATTATTCTCAGGTAACTCCAGAGCAACATCAGTACCAGTACTCTGAAAGACAACATTATCATTTCGCGAAGAAGGTTTAAGAACTTTTTGTCTCTCATATTGGGCAATCATATTGAACGCATCCTCAATCGAGGGGAGTGGTTTGATCATTAATATCTGTCGACGACTGGACTCATAAGATTCATTGAGACCCTTAAGAAATTTTGTAACTCGACTACGTTCTTGAAGTTTCTCCCAAAGCTGAGCCGCATTACACTCACATTTGCCACACGTACATACCGGAAGGTCAACAAAATTTTGTGTTCTTCCCATAATGTGACTAACTCAGTGTAATAGGTAGTGACATCCAAAGAACCCTGAGTAATACTCCCTAATTGTTGTTCAATCTCATAGACACGAGGAGCATCATCCTGTTTAAACCTAGCCAAAAGATTCTTCCAGATTGATTCCGCAGTAGACATGTAAAGAAGACTCTGAGCTATCTTTTTCGAAACTGAATTCATAATCCAAGTTGCTACCATGTCATTGCATCTAGACCATGATCCAGCATTACGATCATTAACATGAGGTTTAGAGATCGGACCATCGATGAATCCTAGTTTGTTGCGAACATTAAGCGCCATTCGAACAGATCGCTTCCATGAATGAAACTCTGCACCTGAAGTGAGTCGATCGGAAACCAACACCAATCCAGCATGATCCGAACTATGAAGAAAGTAAGGATTCTCATACTGATCCAAGAACTGCAGATTTTGATTCGCAGAGGCCATGATTGAGAAGAGAAACAAAGAAGATGAATACGAAAGTAGAAGACGAGCTCAGTGAAGTAAAATCGCCACCAAGAACATCGAAAGAAGAAGAAGAGCTTAGTGAAGCAAAATCGCCACCAAGAACATCGAAATAACCGAGACGAGCTGGAATTCGAGAGCAACAAGAAGATCGATGAAGATAGAAATCGATTGAAGCTCACGGGAGCTCAATGCCATGATGCGAAGTTCAAAATCGTCAAGAATCACCAAAGAACGATTTTGGCTCTGATACCATATTGAATCTTTCAATTAAAACTTCATAACCAAATGTTTGTTACATGGTTTAGTATATATATTACATTGGTTAGCAAAAGGAAACTAAACCAAAGGTTTACTATATATATATATATATATATATAACCGGAAATGAGGATCATATCTAATAATGTCCGTCTTTCTCTGTTATGTCTTTCTCTTCAGAGATCTCCTTACGTGCCTATGAAGAAGAAAGATTGTTAGGTTTAGGTTTATTTATGGTACTATGTGGCTAAAACACTTAAGAGAAAGGGAAATTGAATAGTATGACAACTCAAAATTTTATTCATTCACTCTATAGCTAATTGCTCAACTATATCTATACACCGTATATCTTTTTTACAATAATGCATTTTTGCCCTTTGATGTAACCTGGACACCTGTAAGCAGAAAATTAATTAAATTAATAATATTTACTTCAAACAAAAAAATTGTGGTGCTTAGAGATACACATAGTTTCTGGTAACTATGTAGAAAGTGAATTATCTCTTTCTCATATTTGATCCACTGCAGCACCATCGATACTATTTTTGGAGTAGCTTTCTCTAGAAGAAATTTGTGTGCAGTAACTCTCTTAGTTATTGATGGGAAGCTTCGCCGAATCTAAAACCTACAAAGTCGCCGACGATGTTATCGGTGCATCAACACGCATGTGGCAACATATGATACTCATGCAGCAAGAGACGTATGAATATTCAGGGTACCGTTGGATAAAATTGATAAAGACACCATCCTATCCTCCTCCACCTTCCCACCCATAGTTTCATCACCTCTTTAAATGTTGCAAATATTTTTTTGTTCTATTCTATTTTACGGATGTAGAATACATTGTTATTTTACAGTGAATAAACATATATTATGTTTTGAAGTTGTATCATTGATATAAATATTGGTTTATGCATTAACCATGCCGTCACAAGTGATTTACAAACTCAATTTTATTATTTCGTTAACTATACTCACACAAATGATTTTAATTCAAAAGTCTATTTAACTTTCCATTTTATATAGTATAGTATAATATTACATAATATTATTTACTATTTTCAGATTTTAATTTTTTTATATTATATAAATATATGTTATAGTTTATATTTGGGTTTGGGTTTAGTAATTGAGATTTAGAGTTTAGTATTTATAAGTTCAAGTATGGGTAATGTTTAGATTAGCGTGGGTGGGCTTATAATCTTATACTATTTCGGCTATACAAAATAGAACACTGAGTACATATGTATGTGGTCAATAAATGTGTGACGTGGATGGCTCATCATTCTTTCATATCTATTTATATAATATAGTATAATATTATAGATTATTATATACTTTTTAGGTTTTAAATTTGTTAAAAATATTATAAATATATATTATATTTTATATTTGGGTTTTGGTTAGTTGATTTAGGGTTTAGTATTTATGGCTCAGGTTGGGGTAATGTTTAGTATTAGGGATTGTGGGTGAGGTTATAACCCTATACTACTTCATCCATATGGAATAGAACACTTAGGGTATGTGGTCAATTAACGTGTGACCTCGATGGTTCCTCCTTCTTTTTGTGAGATAGTTTTTACGCACACTTGACCATATATTACATGAGCTACGTGGACACATAGAGCATATTTTTGCCAGATAATGGTAAGGGAGAAGGGTATAACCAGATGAGGCCCGTCTCAAACATAAAACGGGCTCTGTGCCACAAAGTTTTTGAAAATTATTTCCTCAAGTTTTTTTTAAAAAGAAAATAGAGCCCTAACATAAGCTAAAAAAAAATAAAAAAAAATGCAGTGGGCCCTGTGCAAATGCACCTCCAGCACATGGCCAGAACCGGCCTGACCAGATGAATTAGGATGTAAATATTAGTTTTTTCATTATGTCAAAATCAATATCACTTACTTAATTTTCACTCCAAAATTGGCTACTTAGCAAATAAGCCCTAAGAGAAAACTAAGTGAATACCTTTTGCTTTTTGTTTTTCTTAGCAGGGCGGCTGATGATCTCTTCTGCCATCGCCGTGGACGGACGAGGAAGAAGGCGGAGCTTTTCGAGCTCTTGGATAAATAAGGGCAGTGACGATTAGCTTAGAACGTACAGTTTCTTGTTGCTCCTTGTTGAGGGTTTTCCCTTGAGAAATTGATTCTTCCATCTCAGTGATTCAGTTGTATTTTTTTGCGGTGAGTATGGAGACCTTTGCTCAAAGCCGGCTTAAGTGGTGGGGCAAGCAGGGCGACCACCCATGACCACCCATGGTCCATGGACAAAAAGGGCCCATAATTTTTTTTTCTGTGCACCTGGGGCCATAAAGTTTGTAGTGTTAATTTTTTAGATTGTATCATTTAAATTTTTTACTCCGCATGGCGACTGAAAATGGGAAGCGGGCTTGAGTACGAGTTTTTTATAGTTTCTCAATTTTAGGCTTTAAAGTTACGTTTCCTTGTTTTATACACAGTCATAAAAAATTAATTATATATAATGCCTGTAGAGCTAAACAGGAACCATACTGCGATCTCTATTGTTATTTGGTTATTTGTTAACATGTTTTCATCAAGATCAGTGTACGCTTTAAGGTGGTAAGGAGGAATCACAAGTGTTTGTGAATGCATTTGTTAACGTGTTCTGTTTTTTCTTAAGATATTTTGGTTACTTACATACAATTCAATTTATATTAACTAGTTTTTCCAGCTTTGTTTTTTTTTTCTTTTGGACGTTCAGATTCATATTTATAAGTGTTATTTTTTATTTTACTATGAATTGTTTATTCAATCACACAAAACGTGCTTCAAGTAGATTTGTGACAAGCTTAAGGGCTGATTAAAATTTGGATTTGATCATATGAAAAACGTTAGTCAAATAAATTGTTTTGATTATGCCATTAGTTTCTGTTGGTTTTAGATTATGACATTAGTTATTTCTGTGAGCAAAATAAGATGTTACACTTGTTTTGCTTGTTTTGATGAGCATTTTTATTTGTTGCAATAAGCCACATTTTTTTGCTGTACGGGACAATTTTTTCTTTTTTGCCCCAGGGCCTACGAAGTGTTTAAGCCGGCCCGTTTGCTAATGAGAGCCATCACTTGTTCTTCTGTGGCGGTCATGGTGACAATACGAACATCTGAGAAAGATCACCAAGGTGGGAGCAAGAAAAAGTAGGATGAAACCTAGGTTTTTCTGTAGGTGTGAGAACAAGATATATCTTAATTGAAAACTATATATATTATAGGTCTTTGTAAATGAGTTTTGAAAATTTTTAAACTAATAACAATGGATTCCAGTAAGATTTTTGAAATTCATAAATTAATAATAAAAGAATTTCAAAATTTCCAAAGTCTATAAAAATTCATTTACCAATAACTCCGTAATTATTAACAAATATTTAGTGTATATCTATATTATATTTTCGTATCATTCTAGATCTTTCTATAATTATTTCCATATATCACAACTGTTTTTACTGAAAGAAGAAAATTAGCTAATTTTTTCCGTTATATTTAACCTTTTTACGGTTCCAAAGTTTGGAATAGTAAAGCTTTTAGTGTTAATCATATTACCTTTCATTTTCACTGTATAATTTATAAACACCCACAAAACACCCACAGAACTTAACTACTTTTCCATTCTTTTTTGGGTCATGGACTCATGGGCATACTTAGGATTTAGTCCGGTCGAACGTGACCTGAGAAGATGATAACGATAAAAAATAACCTGTTATTCAGTTTGTCATAGAGCCTGTTACATGTTCTGGTTTATCTCAGATAATCGATCTCAAGTTTCTTTTTTTACATTTATATATGTAAAGTCTGTTTTTTTTTACTGAATTTGGATAATTTTTCAATTTTTGCGAAGTCATCCTTACGCGGAGCCATGCTAATCTTCTCTATACTGTTCCAATTATCACTTCTAATACCAATTTTTATTGAATGTTGCTTTAAATCTGTTACATATATATATATGCATGGGGTATATCAAAAACCTACCAAGCTTACTTAGACGTACCAGAGCTGGTAATATAGATATTAAAGTTGATTTGAATCTTTGGATTCTTAAATTATAGTTGGTACCCTATAACAGTAGTGATCATTCACTATTTTTTCTGATTTGTTTGTCATGTTATTATTATTTGATATCGAATTAAAGAGAACTCAAATTCATTTCTAGAATGAGAAGAGTAAAGCAAAATCTGAAAAGCGACGTTTAAGTTGATCTCTAAATTTAATCTCTTCCCTGTTGTCGTAGAGAAGACAACTAGCTATTACACTAGTATATACGAAACACTATGAAGCTATGGAGCAAGTAAAAGCAAATCAGGTGATTGTAGAGAAAATATCTTACAGAAAACAATGAAAAATAACTGGATAGAGATTAGAGATGAAGAACTTATTCAATAATAGAGATCATATTGTTCTACATCATTGAGAAATTGAAATACTAAAGAGAAATGATGGCAAGTATTGCTACAACAGCAGAAACAATATTAGCAGCATGGCTAATGAAACTGAGAACTTTCATCCACCACATTCTTTTCTCTTCGTTGAAACTATGATTTATAAAATTTTC
The DNA here is from genome assembly GCA_905132765.1 of Moricandia arvensis. Classification (NCBI taxonomy): domain Eukaryota; kingdom Viridiplantae; phylum Streptophyta; class Magnoliopsida; order Brassicales; family Brassicaceae; genus Moricandia; species Moricandia arvensis. Next base: position 3,682 of record CAJHQP010012776.1, on the reverse strand, counting down.
TATAGATAAATTAGAAAGGACGTATCGAGGCTATTTATAGAGGCAAAACCCTAAATTAACAAGTAATGTGATGGGCTGTTGAAATTCCCAGTTTCTCGAGAGTTTAAAATTTATTCTTTGAATGTAAAAACACACATTTAATTCTTATATCGTAACTTGTTTAGCTTTAAACATGAACCTTCCCAACGTAAAAGCATGATGAAGAGTTTTTAGTTTTTTTTTTTTTTTTTTTTTGAAAAATTATAGATTTATAGTGTGTGTTTTCTTCTTCCCATTATGAGCATTTATTAATATGAGCCCAAACTATTCTTATGTTAAGCCCAAAATGTGCGGACTCACGTGTATTTTTATTTTTAGTAGATTAGGAACAATATTTACAAATCCTAAAAATAAAAATAAAAATAAACCACCTATAATATATATAATATATATATGATATAAAACATAGAAATACTTCAAAATAAATCTTAAAAAAATTGTCACCAAAATAGTCTTCAAAGAAGAAAAAGATTAAAATATATAAATTTACATTTATACCTCTTGAGTTAACGAATACTCTTTATGTTTTATTTTAATTGTCACTTTAATTTCTTACATACGGATTAAGAAAACAATTAATTTTGCATATTTTTGATATAAAAGCACAATTACCTATACATCTAACCATATTTTAAAACAAAAGAAAAATAAACTACAGTATAAGCAGAGCCATAACAACCTTCAAGTAAATTTTAAACATTCGCTTAGGCATTTTAATTATTTTTAAAATTAGAAAGGAAGATTTACAATGAATATAATTATATATGCGTTCATTGACAATTTATCTGATAGTCTTGCTAACTTAAACCTAGATTACTACTAACATTATTAAATTAAATTTTATAATCAGTATACATCTATAAAAAGATTTAAATTCTTTCTTGTTACTATATATATTTATAATATAAGTTACTATGATAAAAATTATACTCTGAACATAGATCAATATTATTCATATTTTGAAATTGATTTTATCTGTATATTATATTATTTATTCTTAAACACAAAAATAAACTTTGAAATAATAATATAAGTAATATTAAAAACTATAATGTTACATTTTATTTTAAAAACTAACAAAAATTAAATTGTAATATTGTAACTTTCTTTTACAAAGTTTATTTCAAAAATATTTTGTGTATTTTTGTACAGCGTATTTTAAATAGAAATATTATTTTGTTAGCTTAAGCACTAAAAAATGGTTGTCACAAGTATAAGTTTAATAATTTTTGCATCAAAAGTTAAAACAATACTTGTTTTGTAACTAAAAATCTTTTCATATAGCAATACATTAATGTAGGAAACAAACAGCAAGGAGTATAAACTTAGTAGTTTTAGAATCTATAGAGTTGAGTTTTGGAGGAGAATTTTAACAATTATAAATCAAGACATATTAAATATTTAAATATAAAATAGATCTATCTTTAATATACTGTACTGAGAATATATATTTGCTGACAATCAAACTTAAAATCCTACTTAAACAAGTATTTGTCACACGTAGACAATAATTATAACAACAAAAGCTATTTATATGTGCCTGTTTGTTCATTTGACGAATGCTGCTTAGATCAACCAGCCAAAATGCTGCAGATATCATAATGTTCATCTTTACTAAGAATAGAATGTGCATTCAAAAAATATTAGATAGTAAAATTCATATTTGGATACTACTGACCATTAACTAAAGTAGTAGATTGCATAGAACCAAACATGAGAATTTATGTATACTAATTCATTTTATTTTGTAAAATATTAAACATTTGCTGTAGCCATATAACAAACTATATTCAGATAGAATTACCTAAAGACGCCCAAAAAGATGCTACTACATTGATATGATATACATATTCATTCTTTCATAATTTTTTGTTTGTAACTATTTATTTCATTTTTTGATAACATAAAAAATACAATAAAAACAAAAAATGCGATAAAAGAGATATACACAAACAGGTGAAATTTGGTTTATATTTCTAATTTTCCTTTAGTATAATTTTTTTTTTGTGAAAATAATTAAGAACTAACCTTATAAACTCTTTTCATTAGCGAAAGCCATTTCAAGAAAAAAAAAAAACTCTTTTCGTTTACCTTTTTCGTATGTGTTGGTTCGAAGATACTAGAAATGTAATTATTTTGTCGAATAGATAAAAGATATTAAATATTTAAGTGGGGACAAATGTCTTAGTTATGTGTGAGAAGAGAAAAATTATTATATATTACCAGAGTGAAACAGTTTTTTTTTTGGTGGAAGACTGAGTGAAAAAAATTGTGATATAAGCAGATTGATCGAAAAGATGAGAACCAAATGAAAACGATTCTTATAGATTTTTATAGACTGTTACATATATGTTCAGTTTATCTCATATAAAAACTTATTTACACGGTTAAGTCAAATCGGTTCTCACTACTCTAAATAAGTTGTGTCGAACAATTCAATTGTAGAATATTTGACTGCCTAATCTCGATCATATAATAATGATAGTAACTTAGTCTGAATCTTTAAAAAAATTAAATTTTAGTTGGTGATTGAAGCGAACACTTGAAACAAAAATAGAGCCTTGGCTTTTTTTGTTAACTGTAGAATAGCAAACATATAAGATAAGGAAAACTATATTGCAAACCAAACTTTAATAATAGAGTATGATGATTATACCCTCGTGAAACAACATGACAACTCATAGAGAATGTAGACTTTATTTATTAATAGAGATAATATGTTCTACATCCGTTAGAATTTTGAAATACTAAAAAAAACTGATCGCAATTATTCCATTACGCAGAAACATAGTAGCAACATAGCTAATGAAGGGAGAACTTTCATCCAAAACAATTTTTTTTTCTTCTTCTTCTTGAAGCAGAGACTTATAAATTTTTAGAAATATGAAGTGAAGTGCAAGGTGATATTTATAGAAGCTATAATGTGATGTGGGTGTTGAAATTCCCAAATTTCTCGTGAATCTAAATTGTATTTAATGATTGCATAATTAAAATACAATTGTAAACAGAGAGAAAGAGAGTCAATGAATATGAAACACAGTTAATTTTTAACTCGTAACTTGTTTAGTTTCGAATATGAAACGTTCCATCTGTGTAAAAGCAAGATGAAGATTCATATTGTTTGTTTTTTCCAATATAGGATTTTAATTAAATTATTATGAGCCTAATTATTCTAAACTTATCAGGACTCATGGGTATTCCAACAAAATATTCTTTCTATTTAAATATTGATGTTTAGGTAACAAACAAATACTTTCTCTGTTTCATAATACATATGTTTTAGTTACCACACAGATTAAAGAATTTACATTTTTCTATAAGTAATTTAAAAAATATATCTTAAAATAATTCAACCAATTATAAAAAAAAACTGTAAAATTTTATTGGTTGAATAAGTTCCAATAAAGTTAAAGTTAATTTTAAACTTCAAAAAGTACCTTAAAAATCTAAACATCTTATATTTTGAAACATAATAAAACCTTTTAAAACATCCATATAATTTGAAACGGAAGGAATATTAAGGAACATGTCATTTTATCTAAGAAAATCATTAAATATTAATTAAAATTATTTCATCAATTAAAAAATACTTTTTTATTTAATTTTTAAAAAGATAGACTTTTTAGTATTTTGCACATTAAAA
>CAJHQP010012775.1:0-11101 GCA_905132765.1 Moricandia arvensis | reverse complement strand
ACAAGACCCTCCACCTTGTTGAACCAGTTGGAGTTGTGTGAGAGCTAGTTTCATTACCATGAACCAACGTTGATGAAGAAAGGCTCTGTCTTGCATGCTTATCAAATGCGTGAAGTGTTGTTGATCGGTGACAGATTCGGAGGAGCTTCCTTGCCGGCTTGTTCTTCTTCCTTCTCATCCTCATCCTCCTCCTCGAGATGTCTGCCGCCGGGTCAAGGGAGGAGGCGTGCGAAATCTTGAAGGAGGAGAAACTTGCAGTCTCCACATAAGCTGAAGATTTCGAGATCGTCTTGAGTGGTGGATTGAACGATGAAGTCTTCCGCAGAGGTTACACGCCGGAGATGGGATTGGATTGCTGACGTCAATCTTGTGAATTCATCGGATCCAAAGGTGCGAACTTTGAGGTTAGATCAACACATACACGACCAAGGTCCTGAAAAGGCAGGATCTTGAAACCTAAGAGGATGGGTTTGGTGAAGGAAATGAATATATGGTCAACAACGACGACGAAGACGACGGATCGTTTTTTTTCTACAATACTATCAGGCTGTATCAGCAACCACGAAGTCTCTAGTCCATAAAGAAGGTTCCGTCGTGTTTATTTTATGTCCAAACAAACACGTTTGGTCGGGAAGTAATTGCTAACCGAACGGTGAAAAAGAGGTTTGGTACGATGTTGGAATGGCGATCGGCTTAATTACGCCTACCCGGTTTGGATTGGACTTTTTTGAGTTTTCTGATTCAACCTCACATTCGTGAGGGTTTGGAGGGTTTGGTTAATAAAACTTTAGATTCGATACATTTATAACGGTATAAATTTTATTTTGGACTTGAATTTTTGGTCAATAATATTTTAAATATCACTAGACTTTGACCCGCACATCTGTGCGGGTTTTTGTTTATTTTATAAATGTAATATTATTGTAAACGTTTTAAACATATATTTACATTTTAGTGTTATATATTGTGTTACTCTATAATCTTATCATTTACCTTTCTTATCCGACATTATTTTATGATAGTGTATTAATTATATGAAAAATAGTTGATTTATTTTGGAAAATATTTTTTTATATTTTTTCAACCTATTTATTATAATTAAAAACATTAAAATTTATATTTAAATTGATTTGTTATTAATATTTTAAATGAATTATTAAATTCTAGAGTTTTCTAATAGCATATTTGTGAATAACACATGAATTAAAGGTTAGTTATATAATTTATACTTTGATATTAACATTTTAGTAATTTTATATTTTTTTGAATCTCAAAAAAAGATAATATATTATTTTAGATATGAAAGTTTAACAAATGTTGACAATTTTATTTTTTATAAAAAAAATTACAAATTTTAACACTAATTTAACAGTGAATGATATTTATTTATTTAAATGAAATTTTTTATTTCATATGGTATTTCTATTTTAATATCAATAAACTATAATTATAAAAGTTATAAAATATAGCATATAATTTTATTCTTGTTTTTAAATTTTATTTAAAATTAATTTACAATAGTATTAATAATACTAATTACAAAATTAAATAAAGCACTATTTTATAAAAACATTAAAACATTTTAATTAGATTTTGTTAGATTTTCCTCAACTGATTTTGTTTAAACTAAAAATAATTAAATTTATAATTAAAATTGATTCATTACGATTTTAAAGGTATATATATTTACTTGATTAAAGTAAATAATAAAAAATGTCATAATAATAAATTATTGAAATGGTCTTACTATAATTTTGCCTAGTAGATTTTTTTGTATATATCAAAATAAATAAATAAACAAACTTTTGTGTTAACTTTTTTTTTTTTTTTTGCCGACTTTGTGTTAACTACTTATTTCAAGTTTTTGGATTGAATTTTTCAGTTTTTTTTTAAATATCCATTCAAATTCAAATATATTTTATACTATTTTACAGGATGGCGTTTTCAAAAAAAAAATTACAAATTTTATACTATTTTATAGGATGAAATTCATAAAATTTTACAATCAAATCAGGTATAGATTCGGGATTTACAGTTTTTTCCCAGGTCTAGGTTTAACTTTGTGAACCGGCTTAAAACCGTATGTAACAAGGTTTTGAAATAGCCGTTCCCGTGTATTATTTGAACCAGCATAAACCCGAACCAAAATTTCTGCAAAAAACATACCAAATTAAACCAAAACCTAGCATCACAGTTTCTAAAATGCTAGCTAAATGACAACTTTCTTTGAGCCTTTAAGTCGGTATACATATAAACTCACATTGTCTATAAAGAGCTATCACTACACACTGATTAGCAAAACCTTTAGGCAAGATCAGCAGGCATCTCCCGGATTCTAGTTCCATAGTACCGCTCAATGTCACGAAGAGTCTTCATGTCAGAGTTTTTCACAAAGTTAATCGCAACACCTTCCCTCCCAAAACGACCAGCTCGTCCAATGCGATGAATGTAAAGCTCCGGGTTATTCGGTATATCATAGTTTATGACATGAGACACCTAACACATAATAAAGATTCCAACTTTAAGCATAAGGATAGTTAAAAAGAAAGGTAGAGAGAGAGAGTGAGATCATACTGTCTGAACATCGATCCCTCGTGCCCATACATCTGATGCAATCAAAACACGGCTTTTAAAAGACCTGAACTGGTTCATGATCTCATCTCTCTCCTTTTGACGTTTGTCTCCATGCATTGATGACACTATGAAGTTGCTACTCCTCATCTTCTCAGTAAGCCAATCCACCTTATGTGTATTTTAAAATGCAGTTCAAAGGGGTTAAGACCATCTGACATAAAGTATAGGGAGACCAGAGAGCTTAAGACCATGAGTAACTTTTACCTTTTGTCTTGTGTTGCAGAAGATAATAGCTTGATTAATAACTAGCCTCCCATAAAGATCACAAAGCGTATCGAACTTCCACTCTTCTTCCCCACATCAACATAATATTGTTTGATTCCCTGTAAAAAAAAGTGAAAAACAAATGTTGTAGTTTCATGGTTATGAGAACAAGAGTTAAGCATAAGAAACAAACACTCACTTCAAGAGTCAACTCATCACGCTTCACAAGGATCCTTACAGGGTCTGTCATAAACTTGTTTGTCATCTCCAGAATCTCTTGAGGAAGAGTAGCAGAGATCAAGCAAACCTGAATATCGTGTGGAAGAGATCTGTAAACGTCGTAGATCTGATCTTTCAAACCTTTGCTCAGCATTTCATCTGATTCATCAAGGATCAAAAGCTTAACAGATTTGGTTTGTAAGCTTCCTCTCTTATCATGTCATAGGACTCGACCAGGTGTCCCGGACACAGCGTGCACACCACGCTCCAGCTTCTTGATGTCTTCACCAATGCTCTTACCACCGATGCAGGCATGTGCCTGAATATTGGTGTGTACTCCAATGGCCTGTATCGTCTTCTCTGTTTGTGACGCCAGTTCTCTTGATGGAGACAAGACCAAAACCTGAATCCTTGAGACCAACAAAGAAAAATAGTAAATCAGGAAAACAGATATTAAACCTTCCTCGTCTGAACCAAGTAATATAAAATGTTTTGTTCATCTTAATCACGAAACAAGATCATTAACCATGAAGTAGATTTTTACAGCAGTAAAAAACAACTATTGCAGCCTTAAAAAGTGTTCAAACAAAATCATTAACCATGTAGTACCAAGTGGACTAGTAAACTTGGGAAACAGATTCCTTTTTCTTAATTACAAAGAAAGATCGTTACTCAAGTACAACCAAGTAGATTACCAAGTGGAAAATACAGAGCTTGAAGCTTAGAGCAAGTGCTAATCATCTTAATTACAAAGAAAAATCATTAAACTGGATTAGTGAATTGCAGAAACAGACATTACAACCTTAAATAAGTGTTCTTTGTCTTAAATCACAAAGAAAAAAATCATTAACCATGTAATACCAAGTGGATCACCAAAGTGGAAAATACAGAGCTTGAAGCTTAGAGCAAGTGCTAATCTATCTTAATTACAAAAGAAAAATCATTAAAGTGGATTGCAGAAAACAGACATGACAACCTTAAGTAAGTGTTCCTTGTCTTACATCACAAAGAAAAAAATTCATTAACCATGTAATACCAAGTGAATCACCAAAGTGGAAAATACAGAGCTTGAAGCTTAGAGCAAGTGCTAATCTATCTTAATTACAAAGAAAAATCATTAAAGTGGATTGCAGAAACAGACATTACAACCTTAAGTACGTGTTCTTTGTCAAATCACAAAGAAAAAAAATCATTAACCATGTAATACCAAGTGAATCACCAAAGTGGAAAATAGAGAGCTTGAAGCTTAGAGCAAGTGCTAATCTATCTTAATTACAAAGAAAAATCATTAAAGCGGATTGCAGAAACAGACATTACAACCTTAAGTAACGTGTTTCTTGTCTTAAATCACATAGAAAAAAATCAATTAACCAAGTAATACACCAAGTGGATTAATAAACTTGGCAGAGACAAACATTGCAACCTTAAGCAAGTGTTCCTTGTCTTAATTACAAAGAAAAAAAACCATTTAACCATGTAATAAAGAGACGTACTTTTTGGAAGAAGTGTTGACGATTTGGCAAACGGAGATGGCAATCATGGAAGTTTTACCCGTACCGGACTGAGCCTGAGCGATGACGTCACGTCCTTTGAGGATAGGCATCACAGCTCTCTGCTGAATCTCAGAAGGTTTCTTGAAACCGTAGTCGTAGACTCCGCGAAGAACTTTATCACTCATCCCCATGTCGTCGAAACTTGCTATTGGTTTGATCCCTTTGGTCGTTTCGAAGACAAGATTCTCCTCATCCAAAGCACCTCCTCCACTTCTCCAATCGTTGTCTCCTTTAGCTGCCGCCATGATTGATAGTCTCTGTCGGAATCAAGACAAGTCAGTTGTGTAGATGGTTAGGAGATGGAGAGGAGGAAAGTGTTTTAGGACAGAAATAGGGTTTAGGGATTTGAAGTGAGGGCGATAAAACCACGAAAAGGTTGAGGTGTGACCATCAAACCCAAACCAAACCAAACTGAACCAAAATACTTTATCATATTATATATTCATAAATTTTGTATAAATATTTAATATATATATTATTTTATTTATTTTGTATTTTTAAAAACTATATATTTTTAATTATTTTTTGGAATATGAATGTTCGTGAATATCACAATATCTAAAATCACGGATCTAAATTCAATATTAAAATCATAAATCCGACTAATCCAAATCTAACTGTCCTAAATTTTCTAGATATCCTGATCTCTCACCCTCCTATTAACAACTCCTAACAACTGAGGTATAGCCCCAACATTATTATATTACTAGTTTAATATTTATTCAAAACTATAGTTCAAAGCCTAAAGAGAGAAAAAAAAAGAAGCAGAATCACAAGTGTCAGCTGAAGCTACTCAGAGAAAGATAGGAAAGAGACATCGAGACTAACAGAGGAAAAGGAGAAGGAGAAGGAGAAATTAAGACAAGAAAATTGAATGGAGCCGTGAGTTACCAGTTAAGGACAGAGGTTGTAGAGCAGCGGAGCTCAAGCTACTCATGACAGGTTGTCTGTTTCCGTTCTTTTGTTGCTCGAATTGAATCGCAGATCGGGAATTCTAGGGGGAGAGGAGGGAACAACATCTTCGATGCCCTCACATCTCAAAAAATAATCGTCTATGCTCTTGTCTATGTCTCATACTCTTTAATGATACTGGAATATTCAATTTTACCCTTTTGTATTTTTGAAATTATTTATTAAATCATCTGAAATTTTAAATTTTTGAATTTTAAATTTTCAAAATTTCAGATTTTTTTTAAAAAAAATAATTTTAAATTATCAATGTAAAGCTAATTGTAGTTTTAATTAGTTATACTGAGTTATACTTCGTGAGTTAGTTACACTTAGTTGTACTGAGTTTTATAATGGTTATACAAAGTGTTACCAAGTATTACTGAGTTTAGCTATATCGAGTTTTATTAAATTATAATCGAGTTCTACTAAGTTATCCAACAATATATTAATTGAGAAGTCACTTCAATGACTTTTGCTTAGGTGTCGATCATTGGTGAAGTTTAGAATTAATTTTCTTATTTGATTGGTTGTTGGTATTTTAATTTTATTTATTTAATTAAAGTTTTAAATAGGAAACTAATCTTAGAATTACCTAATCTAATCTACATTGCCAACAAAGAATTAAAGTTCTTAAATATAGATAAATTAACATATTTTTATGGAAATAATTAAATATCATATATTACATTATAAATAATTATAATATACATATAAATACATATTCTATTATAGAAATAATTATAAAAACGATTTTGAACGTATATCTATTAATAATGGATAAATAATCAAAGAGTTCAAAAAACTATTTAACCTAAACCTATTTCTTATACCACTCATTCTCTCTATATTATATTTTCAAAATATGTGTCCCATGAATGCAAAACAATCAAATATACAAATTTCAAAAAATCCAGTCATTTTTTCAAAGATTTTTAGATAATATAGTTGAATTATCATTTTCAGAAATAATTAAAAATATTTGTATATTTACAAAATGAAATTTATATGGTAAGTTGTTTAAAAACGAAAATTTTATCATAATACAAAATTAAGAAAAAAACATCATATTGATACGAGACTAGAGTTAATACTCTATTAATATAATTATTTTAGCTTCAATTATAATAAAATTATATGGGAAGTCATTTAAATCCTACTATATATTAATTGGAGAAGTCACTTAAGTGACTTTTGCTTACGTGTCGATCATTGGTGAATCTATTTTATATAGCTTTGATTATAATAAATTGACATACTTATTTTGGTAATATAAAAAAGAGACATGAATAAAAACACGAGGGAAGAATAAAACTTTTTTTTTGTATTTTTGGTTCTTTTTATTTTACTTACTTAACTTTTTTATTTGTTTGACGAATATATGTGTTTCACATATATTATAACTGTGAATTAATCGTTTTATGTGTTCTTAAAACATGAATACAAATTTAATAAGGAAGATAAAAATGATAAGTTTTAAAATTGATGGATTGATGAAAAATATAATGTAAAATAAAATTATTTACAAAATAATGATATGTATTTTTGTGGTGTAATAAACCTTGTAGTGTGTGATAGTTGTTGATCTAACAAATTTTATTACAAAAAGAACCACATTATTTTTATGTAATAAAATTATTGAATCTCACATCCCACTATATATTAAATGATAACTCATTTATGATATTTTTGCTTATATGTCACTCATACATGAGTAGAAAATTTTACTATATACTAAATCTAAAAGAGGTGTCATTTAAGTAATTTTATTTATATGTCATCCATACATGAAATTTCTTTTAAAAAAATCATTGATTTGATTGGTTAATGTTTTTAATTTTAATTATATTTTTAGTCGTATTTAAAAATAATAACTATAAAAGCAATTAACATCAGTTTCCAAACAACCAAACATATTACAAATAAATATTTATGAAAAAAACAAAAAAAATTATGGAAGAATATATGTTTCATCGATTTCTTTATATCAATTATGTTATTTATATACTATATAAAAAAATTATTGTAATTTTCTTACGAGAATCATTGAGATGTTTGTATATATGTATATTTATGTATACATAATGATTGGGAATATTTTATTTTTGAACATATATAATAGTTGTTTAATAACAAATCATTTTACATCTGAGTGTTATATTTGTGTAAACAAAAAAATAAATAATAAAGAAGAAAAAATAAAAATGAAACATAATTAAATCTAGTTGCTTTTCTTATGTTTTATTGCAAACTAAAATGTATTTCTTCTTAAATTTGGACAAATAAAAATATCAAAAAAGGTTTTAATTATTATATCATACATAAACTTAATTAAGCTGGATTAAAAATTACATTGGCTAACTTTAGAATAGTTTCATTTAAAAATAAAAGAAAGTATCTAAATTAGACTAATTAGTCAATATTTATATTTTAGAAGTACAAGTATATTTTAAAATTGATAAATATATTGAGTTTAATTTTATAAAATACATAATAAAAGATATTTTAGGTTTAATAATAACTTTTAAATTTTGAAAAATATGCATACCCGCGAAATCGCGGGTAACCACCTAGTACTATGTAATACTAAGTACTACTGAATTAGTTATATCGAGTTCGACTGAGTTCTACTGGTTATATAGCATACTACTAAGTACTACTGAGTTAGTTGTACCGAGTTTGAATGAGTTAATAATACTGAGTTATACTAAATCCATATATGAGGATGAAGAACAAGAACAACCGTAAAATCAAAGCAACTCAAAATCTTCTTTATCACAATCCTAAATGGAAAAAAGATCCGTAACAGAGAAACTCTACCAAAGATAACTCATAATTCTCTTCAACATCCCTAATTAGAAAATCATCAAAAAAAACCTAGATCAAAGAAAACCCCAAAACTCTTTATCGAATAAGGTTGAGCCATCTGTCATTTTGAAGCGCGAAATGGAAAAAAATCGCCTTTGGTCACCTTCGACGGTTGCTCATGTCGTTTTCACCACTTGCGGAGTTGATGATGAAGAATCATAGAGAATAGAAAGAGAGTTAGGAAGAGGAAGAAAATGGAGAAGTTGCATAGAGAAAAGAGAGAAAAAAGAGAGAAAAAAAGAGATAGAACATAAATGAAAACGGCCGTATATCATCAAACTTCCCCATGGAACATTAAGGTTAAAGGTACAAAAGTAATTTATGTATATTTTATATTAAAATTAATTAATTTTGAAATTAATAATAGAATAAGGGCATTGAAGCTTTTACCTTAAGATGTAGGGGTAAAGAAACTAATGTTCCGAAGAAGAGCAACTTGAGTCGTTTCAGGTTTTTATGAATGACAAGTTGATTAGGTTTTCTAAGGTGTAAACTACGAGAGAAATTGTGTTTAGGATCCCTATAGTGTAATTATGTCATAAAAATGTCCTCTAGTGTTAGGGGTGGGACGGACCGGATATCCGGGGTATTTTAGGATATCCGGATCCGGATCCGGATTCATCGGATCCGTGACTTTAGTATCCGGATCCGGATCCGCGTCTTCCGGGTATCCGGACTTCGGATATCCGTCTAGATATTGTGATACCCGCGGATATCCGGATTCGGATCCGGATCCGTAAAAATAATTAAAAATAAATAAAAATATTTAAAATATAAAAAATTAAAAATAAAACATAAATTAAATATTTATACAAAATTTATGAATATATATGACATATAATATTAGTAAAAATTTAAATATAATATTAAAAAATATTTATGTATAAATACTAATATATCAAATATAATTATTAATAAAATTAAAAATTTAATATATTTTAAAAAACACGGATCCAGATCCGGATATCCGGACTTAAAAATTAAGATATCCGGATTTGGATCCGGTATGGACGGATCCAAAATTTTACTATCCGGATCGGATCCGGGCACTGCGGATATCCTATTTTCCAGAGCGGATCCGGGATGGATCTCGGATCGAATCCGGATCCCGGATAATACGTCTGTGGCCTATCTAGTGTAAATTTCTCTAGAATTTACATATATTATTTGAAATCCAATTTATTACATTAGTCATCTGTATAAAATATTCAAAATTTCAGTTTATTAGAAACAAAAATTTCTCAATAAAATTATAGGTCTATTCTCTCAAATACACTACTTTTTTAGTTTTATTACAAAAAGAACCCAAAGACAAAAATAACCAAAATGTTTCACTAAATATGGAACATATACTTCTACACTAGATATGATAAATATATATATATATATATAGATAAAAATAATACAAATGAATAATAATAATTTTTTATAGTTTTGAATTATAATGTTTTCAAATTTGAACTTTAAAAAAATCATTTTTTTTCAATTTTCCTTTTGAAATTTGAAAATACTTTTTGAAACTATTTTAAAATTTTTATTATTAAAATTTTACTATTTATTTTTTATTTACTAAAATTTTAAACATCACTTCCAAAACCTCACCCCTTAAGTCTAGATTAGGTAACGCTTAGATGTATAATTGTATAGCTATCTCTTTAATGAAACCATTTTGCGTCATGTTGATCTTGAAGAGAAATTGCTAAGAACAACACAAGTTAAATACAGCTCTGGAAAAATACATTCAATCAAAAATATATTAGCATTTGGGTTTACATTATAGTGATTATTGTTTTAAGTTTAGTGTTGAATGTGTGGAGTTAAGTTTCTAAATGCTTTATAAATATTTAGAAAAAAAATAATTTAGTCTATTTCCATAATTTAAAGGTATTTTTTTAAAAAAAATGGTCATTCATCAAAGGTAAATTTGTAAAAGTTGTAGCAAACTTGTTCCTAGAGTTGCAATTATAAAATAGGGCCATCAAGTGAGATTTGCAAGATAAACATCACCATAAGGTCTTCCTGAACCCATTTTCCTTTATCTACCCACTACAATCTTCTTGTCATCTCTCCTTGAGTGGTTTCTCTTGGAGTTCCACCTGAAGCGATATGTTTCCATAGACCTATTTCACCAAGGCCATCTTGGTCAATCTTGACCAGAGAAGATATTTTAACCCTTTAAGGTAACTGAAATGATCACTGGCTTGTGTTACTTCATTTTTCAGATTGTTATTGTCCAATGGGTAATAGACGAAATTCACAAGAAATTTAAATTTTGAAAACTGGAGAAAGAATCTGAGAGGAAACAAGGTAAAACTCCCTAATGTTGAACTGAAGAGAAAGAAATGGAATAGAACCAGAGAACTGAGTACAACTGAGAGAACAAGTTTAATATCCACTGGATAAAGGATGGTCCTCAAAAGAAATTTGAAAAGTAAACTGAGGAAGTGAAAGAGTGAAGTGAATATAGTAGATTTGCGAAAGAAAACAAGTTTTTTTATGATCTTAGAAGCTCTTATACCATGTAAGAAAATGAAAAACACTCAAGAACAACTCAAGAACAAGTGAAAGATAAATAAGAATTAGAGAGAGAAGAGAGAGAGAGTGTAAAGAAAGATATATTTTCTTACCGCTTCAGTATATACTAATAATATTTACTAAATTATATTTGAAACTAC
>CAJHQP010012774.1:0-11101 GCA_905132765.1 Moricandia arvensis | reverse complement strand
ATATATGCTCTCAAATTATCCTATGAGCAACTTACTCTCTCAAATAAGAGGTTTAGTTGTAGTATTTAAGAAATACTAAATATGTAGATATGTATATTAAGCTAGGCAAGTAACTAAATATCAGTAATCAATAAATCATTTGATTAGATGGTTGTAAGACAATATGACAAAATAGCTAGATCTAGGGTTTCATGTGATCAAGATTATAGAGATAGAATCTAAAGGCGTGTGTGTGATATTCTAGAACTCGAACTCTAGTGTATAGATATCCAGTTGTCGCATGTGAGTCTAATAATTATCTAAATCCAGTATACTAGCTATCGCTAATGAACATGGAACGAGTCATTGATCGATTGTAGGCGCTGAGCATCGATCGACGGCTACTTTAAATCGGGTTTCTTGTCCTATTCGATTGGTTCACTAACTTCTAGGACTATATGTCGCATGTATCTAGCAACCTATCTCAAAAGCATCAATTCAGGTGAGCACCTACTATCGTAGTTGTTTACCTTCCTAAGATCAGGGTTCTAGTTAGATACTCTAGAACACAAGAATTAATAACATTTCAATTGATGGATATCTCTATCACCTTAGCAATTCTATAGTTTTAGCTAATCCTTCATAACTCTTATTAACCCTAAATCTAACAAAGAGAACTACTCAAACATAACCAAGCAAAACATGATAATAAATTTAATAGAAAGAAAGAAGTATAATAAGGAATACGAAACAATGGATCTTCAATACAAATATTTGAATAAGTCTTTCATCTTCTCTCCAAATAAAACTAAAAGGCTTATAAATACTGAAGGTGGTGGTTTTGTGTGTAGTTGGTGTGTTTCCCCACCAATAACAAAACACCTACATGCTAGGTATAAAATCATCAAGGAGCAATCTTGTAAATATGTGGAACTTTTGGGTTTTTAGTTGGTCACCAACAAGTCAGCCCGACTCGCGCTTCGCTGTCGATCCATGACAATAAGATGTTGTTGATCGACTGTCTTTATAAATATCGACTTTGACTTTTGATTCTTCAACAGCTACGAGTTTCTCTATCATAAAGTCCTAAAATACTCCATAATCTCCACATTTCTCCAAAACATGCATGAACCTGAAAATAGTCTAAACAAACTCTAAACACATATAATAGTTCCTAAAAAGCACATATACTATGGGTAAAAATGGGTAAAATCCATAGTATATGTTAAGAACTTATCATTTTGTTTGTCCTCAAGCAAAGGATATATCTGAAAAGGGTTAGAAAACGCAAGAACACACAAAATCTTTAACTTACTACTTTCACCTTTGTATGTTGCTAGCCACATCAAATAAGTGTTAACCTCATAGATACTTTATATACCATATCCTAGCTTAGCAATCAAATCCATTATACAAGCAACTTAACTAATAATGTCTGACTCCCCCTTCTACTAACCTCATTTCTTACATATAAAATGTGCATGTCTTACCTTGGGAGTATCGATCAAATGACACATGAATTCTTACTCAAGCAAGTTTCTTATCACAAATACAATCTTCTCTGATCTCTTTCCTCTCTTTCTTCTCACTTCTTCTTAGTTAATGTTTCTCTTCTTTGAATGGTATCATTTTTTTAATTGACTGATATATTTTGGACAAACTTTCATGAATCAAGCTCTAACGGTTTTTGCCACTATATCATGTTCACTTCTTTTTACATTTATCTCTTTCTAGAATCATATGAATCAAGCTTTAATGGTTGTAGCCACCAAATCATCTTCAAATTCTTTTTTAATCTGAAAGGGAGAGAGAAGGAAACTAGAAACACATACTTTACCTTCCAGACTTGCATGATGAATCTCATTCACTGTATACCAAGCCCCACGACAAGCAAAGAAAATCAAATTAGGCTGGGGTCAGCTTTGGTTCCTTCAAATTTTTTTAATAAGTGTTTATATGACTGACAGGTGATCCACTTTGGTGTTTCTAGTACACTCTCCAGTTAGTAAGTCTGAGAATGGTTCTATAGAGTGGTTAGATAATAAGTAAAATTTAAAATGATCATAACCCCCTTCTTGACTCTATAACTTTTTAATAAAAACCATAAATATAAAACTCAAAATAAAACAAAATATCATTAAACCTCCTACAAACTTAAACCACACTTTCCCTAGTGTTATACAATATCGATCGAAAGCTACCTTAAATCAGGTTTCTTGTCATATTCGATTGGTTCACTAACTTCCTAGACCAGTTGTCGCATGTATCTAGCAACCTAGCTCCAAAGAATATATTCAGGTTAGCTACTCTAGAAAATAAGCGTTAATAGCAATTCCATTGATGGATATCTCTATCACCTTAGCAATTCTATAGTTTTGGTTAATCCTTCATAACCCTAATTAACCCTAAATCTAACAAAGAGAACTACTTAGACATAACCAAGCAAAGCATGATAATAAACTGAATAGAAATCATGAAATAAAATAAGGAATAAGAAACAATGGAGTTCCAATACAAATCTCTGAAGGAGTCTTTGATCTTCTCTCCAAATCAAACTAAAAAGCTTAAGTATTGAAGTTGGTAGTTTTTGTGGTGTAATTGTGTGTTGCCCAAACAATAGGAGAACACCTACTACTAGGTATAAAGTCGTCCATGGGTAATCTTGTAAATATGTGGAATTTCTGAGCTTTTAGTCGGTCACCAACAAGTTGGCCCGTCTCGCGCCTCGCTGTCAATCGATGACAACAAGGTGTTGTCGATCGACACTCTTCATAAATATCGACTCTGACTTCTGATTCTTCAGCAGCTACGAGTTTCTCCATTATAAAGCCCTAAAATACTCCATAATCTCCACATGGCTCCAAAACATGTCTTGACCTAAATAGCCTAAAAGAGTCCCCAAATACATAGAATATGTCCTAAAAAGCACATATACCATAGTATATCATATATAAAAAAAATAGAAATCTAAATATATTAGTTATTTTGAGTACTTTGGATAAAATTAGTTAGTTTTGGTACAATTTACCCAAACCAGATTGTATATATGCTTATTTACGGATAAAATGATCAATTTGAACTATAACTAATGGATATTTTAATTATTTTGGTCAATTTGATAATTTAAATATCGTAAATATATTTAGTTATTTCGGTCATGTTCGTTATGAACTTATGATGACTCTACGATCACTGCCGGCGATCAAAACTTCTTTAAATTAAGCAAAAACAAAGGTGAAGAGTAAATAATGTGACGCTGCGATCACCTTTAGAATGACTGCTGGTGTTGTTTCTATCGCTGTACAAAATAACGACAATAAAATGATGTTGCGACTGTTTTTGATCATTGAAAGTACCGCTGCGGATGGTAGTCTCCACATACTTGGGCAACGAGACAGTTATATTTTTATCGCAATCGCTGACGCAGCGTCTTAAAAAAGAATAGGGCCTTCATGTTAAAGTCGATAAAAATGGTTGTTTGGGGTAAAAATACTCCATTTGAAAAGAAGTATAATGGGTGCTTGGTTATTTTGAAATTCTTAAAATGCAAAACCAAAACTTTCCAGATCTAGGAGGATCCGACTCGAACCTGATCCGGAATGCGAAATAACTTAATTGAGTCTTTAAACTAAAACATTGAATTACTCTATACACAAAAGACATGATCCAGATACACTAGGTTATTTGAATGTCCATGCATAATCTGATGGAGTGTTGATCAACAGTTCTCAACAACAATTGCAAAAAGAAAAAAGATTTTTGTTTTTAATACCTGATTTCTTATCTTCTTTGTTTTAGCTTTTTTTTCTCTTAATTTTTCATACTTTTGGTGTTTTAGGTTGATCTATTTAAATTTATGGATCGTTCTTTAAATATATGCGTATATTTTAGTCAATTAGTTTGTCTTTTTTCAGCTAAAGATTGTTCTAACATGTATTTATTTAAGCTAAAACTGAATAATATTTGGTCTGCAATTATGTGTGTAGAAATATCTCACTGTTACTATAAATCAAATGGTCATGGTGTTTATATTATTATTTGTGAAATGATTTTTATCTTTAATTTCTATGTTAAAAGTTATACTAGTTAAAGTTTTAGTACCCCTAAATAAATTATTATATATATTTATCCTTTATAGAATTGATCATAATTTATAGGTAAATATTCAAAAAACCAAAAATAAGTTTTTGACCAGAATGATCAAAGATATTTTATTAAAAAGGAAAAATCTTTTTGTTCTTACTTTATAGATATATAAATCTAATAAAAATAAATAATAAAAATATTTTTTATTTACTAATTCAAACTTTTTCTATTTACTTATAAATTCTTTTCAATTATATTTCAAAATTTTATCTTAAAATAAGAAAATTATTTTGAAACTGTATTAAAAATATTGATTTAAATTTTGAATATTAATTATTTTTTAAATCAGAAAACCCACTCCAAAACTCCTCCCCTCGAATCGAGGACCATAATTGAGGTCATTTTAACACTTGTGTATTATATTTTATGAAAAAAGTTTTTAGTCATGTCCTAGGGAATTTCTCAAAAAGTAATACCATAAGATAGACCTAAAGAGTTTTTCACCAAATAGATTTCAAAAATAAAAATGACAAAATAAATTTTATTAAATGGTCTAAATATACATTTATACTCTCTTGGGTTAATTAATCTAAAGTTAAGGTTTAGAGTTATGGGATGAGGTTTTAGAGGTGAAGTTTAAAATTTAAAAAAAATATGAAAAAAAATTAAAATAAAAAAGTCTATTTTATATTTTTTTTTGAAGTATATTTTGTGACAAAACTTTTAAAAAGTCTATTTGAGAAAATTGATCTTTCTCAAATTTATTTAAATTTAAAAGTTATAATGATTAAAATAATTGCTATCTTTAATAAATAACTGTATTTATTTATTATATAGTTAATTGTAAATTAATTACAATAAAAATTTCTAAAAAAAAAAAGAAAAGTAAAACGTGGCAAACCCTATTTTTTATTGTTCTCATTCTTCTCAGATAACGTATTTTTAAAAAAAAACTATGTTATCATAAAGTTTTTTAATGGTGATGTTGATTGTATATTTGATTAAATATAGATTGTGGGTTAAAGATTATGGACAAAAATATCTCTATAAATTACTAACTCTATATATAATAAAATTTTGAAATCTCAATACTATTACTTTATGTAGATCTTACCATGCACTTATGTGAGCGGTGATCTTTGTAAATAACACCTTACATGAAATCCATTGATATAGCCTAAAATAGGGTTACGTTAATTAACAAAAAAGTTTGGAGTTCTTATAAATCATACTAGATGTTGCCCACAATTTTGTGGTAGTTATATTATATCAAAAAATATATATTATGTTTACACAGCTACATTTTTAGAATAATTAGAAATTTTAAAATTCTAATTTTTTAATTCAATAGTCAGATCATAAAAAAATTTAGTATATATTTTTAGAAGATCATGGAGATTTAAAATAGTTTCAACAACATAAACCTTAGTCATTAAAAATATTTCTCTTACTGAAAAGCAATATTATAATTAATTTAGATAAGTGGTTGTAGATTTACTTTATATTTTATTTTAACATGTGAAAAAACTGGAAATACACAAGTTTTTTTATACCTCCAATAGAACCAATATAATTAGTGTTTTTTACCATGACGATCTTTTGTAAATGTTTTTTTGTGGACTTTAAAAACCTTAAAAAGTTCAAATAATTATTTACCTACAAATCTAATTCTATTATATAAGAATACATAACCATCAAATTTATTTCTAAAAAAAATTAAAGTATTTATTTAATTATATATAAATAATTTATAAAAATAAAAAAAAATTGATAAAACATATATAGTATTTCTCTAATATTACATTTAGTTACTATAAATAATTATTTGTAATATTACTTGCGTTATTTGTTTAATTTTTTATTAATTAATTCTAGATTTACTTTTATTTTTAGAAGTTAACTAGTAAAAAAATTAACAACCACTAAAATTCTAATTAATTTTTAAAACTTCATCTTTAACAACACATAAAAAATACTTAAGTAAATTTTCAATTAATATATAGTAGATTTATCTCCTTAAAACTAATAAATTTGGTTAAAATAAACATGAAATTATATACTCCCTCCGTTTTTTAATAATTGACGTTTTGGGGGAAATTTTTTATTCCAAATTATTTGACGTTTTCAATTTTCTATGTAAAATTTATTACTAATTAATGTTAGATGACAATGATATTATACCTTCTATTTTATTATTGGTTGAATTGTGGTTAGGTAAACAATTAATGATGTTTTTGTTTAGAAAATGATAAAAAAATAAATGTTTCTTAATCTATGTGCATAATCCTAGAACGTCAAATATAAAAAACGGAGGAGTATAAAAGAAAAATAATTTTTAAATTTTTAAATAACGCAAGTGTTGTTATTTTAAGTATATATACTTAATACTAATGTGAGATCCAATGCTAAATCAAAATAAAATATTTTTGTTTGTATAAAATGTGTTAATTGTTTATTATTGTACATTTTTAAAAGATATTATATACTGCAAAAAAAATACATCTTATTAGTTTTTAAATAATAGTTTCTTACTTTTCGATTTTATTATACTTATCTTTGACTTTAACAATTGTAGAACCAAAAATAGTTATTGATCTTTCTTTCTCAATTTATTTTAACGTTTTAAAAACACATAAACTAATTATTTCACATTGTAGTAACAAAAAAATACATATATCTCGAAGAACAAATAAAAATTAAATCATAGGAATATAAAAGAACCAAAAACACAACAATCATATTTTATTATTTTCCCTCGTATTTTTATTTATATTTTTTTTTCTATTAAAAATAAGCACACTATTTATATTATAATAAAATTATATTAATAGATTATTAACTCTAGGAAAAGCATGTCTTTGATTTACATAATTCCAAATGACTTATTATATAGTAGTTTTAAATGAATTAACATATAATTAATGACTTACCATATAATAATTTTATTTATCTGTTTATATTAGTAATATGAATTAAATAAAAAAATTCTTGATTAATATAATTTTAAATGTTTGACATAAAAATTATGTTTTAAAATATAGAAATATTTTAATGATTTCTAAAATTGATAAATCATCTATGATATCACATTGTTACTGAAAAATGCTTGGAATTTTTAAAAATTATATATTTGACTATTTCGCATTTCATTGTGACATATTTTTAGAATATATATATATATATATATATATATATATATATATATATAACGACATGAGTGAGTTTAATTAATATTATTGGGTTTAGATTAAATTAGTTATCTAAAATTTATGATTTATTGTATTCATTACTAATAAAATATACTAAAAACATTTTAATAATTGTTTATACACTATCATATGTATTATATGTATATTATCAAGTTATATAATCTCATCTATGATATTTAATTATTTCTATAAATAAATTATGTTAATTCATCTATATTTAAGATGTTTAATTTTTTGTTTGAAAATATAGATTAGATTAGGTAATTCTAGGATCAGTTTCCTTCTAAAAACTTTAATTAACTAAATAAAAATGAAAAACTATCAACCAATCAAATTATAATAATTAATTGGAGAATTCCTTATGAGCGACACGTTAGCAGAAATCACTAAAGTGACTTGTCAATTAATATATAGGAGGATTAAATAATTTTTAAATTTTATATGCAGTATCATATGTATTTTTATGTATATTATCAACTTATATAATGTAATCTATGATATTTAATTTATTTATATAAATAAAATATGTTAATTTATCTATATTTAAGATGTTCAATTGTCTTTTGTAAACATAGATTAGATTGGGTAATTTTATGATTAATTTCCTTTAAAAACTTAGTTAAATAAATAAAAATAAAAAATCATCAATCAATCAAATTATAACAATTAATTAGAGAGTTTTTCTATGAGCGACACGTCAGCAGAGAATCATTAAAATGACTTCTCAATTAATATATAGAAAGATCAAAGCACGATATATCCTTAAAACAAAAAATGAAAATATGCAACTGAGAAAATCAAATATTATTAACCTACATTATACAAATATATACAACTAGACTATTATTTCGCGCTCATGCACGAGGTGGAATTTATATGCTAATAATCATTGAATAATAACTTTAATCTTTAAACCATCATGGAATGTCATATAAAGTTGATGAATATGGTCATGTTTGTTGATATTTTGGTTTTTAAACCTATTAATTTACGTTGGATTTCAAATGATATCATCTGAATGTTATAAATTGACAATCACACTTTGATATAAGGACATTGTATTTTTATAATGATATTATCAAATAACATTTATCAGCGTTTGCGGGGAATGAAGATTAATTATCTATACAAATCACTTATACATGTTATTATTTATTTTATGTTCAGTTACGTATAATGCAATAATAAATATATTGAATAATTGAGAAGCGAGTATTATTAGGTATATATATAAATTGGTGTAAGCACATAAATAAATTAAATCCCTCTTTTTATTTACAATAATTTTGTTGGTGTAAAATCAAAATAATCATTTATTTATTTTATATGGTATACATAGATATATAGTATATTCTAATATGAATATTTATTAATTATTGAAATTTTTCACTCATATGATTTTATTAACATTTTATATTTGCTATAATAAGTATTTTTTATTAAAATGAATATTTATTAATTGAGGCTTGCTACTCAATGAAAATTTGAAATTAAGATGTTTATTTATTATATTAATGATATATATTTAAGTTAAACAACACTGAATAAATAGATAATTAAATTAAATATAGGTAAAAATCTCTCAAATGGACTTTTAAAAATTTTTTGTCACAAAATAGACTTCAAAGAAAAAAAATTGACCAAATAGATTTTTTTATTTTGAAGATTTTAATTTTAAATCTCAACTCCAAAATTTCACCCGATAACTCTAAACCTTAAGTCTATATTAGTAAACCCGAAGAGATATAAATGTATATTTACATCATTTAATAAAGTCTATTTGATTATCTTTATCCTTGATGTCTATTTTTTCGGACAAATTTTTTTTTAAGTCTATCTTACAGTATTCATCATATATATATTTAATCTGAATATATATTAGATGAGACTCATATTTTATATAATTTTTTGATCATATATATATTTTTTATAGCAAAAAATTAAACCATTGTTAACAGAAATTTTAAAGTAGATTTTTAACAATCTTAGTAATTTATAATCCTTTAAAAAATATAATATAGCATATAAAAATCTATTTTCTATATGCTTAATATGATTTTTAATTATTTTTAAGAATATAAAACTAATCACAAATGGTGGAGGATACAAAATTGGTATCAAGTATTTATTATTCAAATTATTAATTATCATATATTTGTTAATTGTATTAGATAATTCCATAACTTTTATTTTAAAAAAGAATAAAAATATTCATTTAAAACTAATAACAATTTGATAATTAATTAATAAAATATATATAATATTTTGTTTAGATAGACTAAACTATTTTTTAAAGATTTTAAGTATCATTCGTAATGATAATATGTGGTTACCAAAACGTTATAATTGCTAGGGTATTAAAATATAAAGGATGTAATCCATGGTTGTTGATTTGGGTACATCTCTAACTTGTGTCCAATAACTAACGCGGACACTAGTTCATGACTCCTCCATTAATTTCCATGTACGAAAGCGTAGGCTTTAAGTCTATAAAAGGTTCATGTTAACAAATCAAAATCAGTGATGCATTATCCGAAAAATTTAATACTCTTTTGGTTTTATATAAATATGGTTTTAGAAAAAATTGTTACAAAATTATTTCAGATTTTTGATATAAAATTTATTAACTTATACTAGAATTTATTTTAATATTATTAAAATATGGTTAAATATATAAGTAATTATGTTTTTATATAAAAATATACAAAATTAATTTTTTTAATTTCTGTTATAATGAAAATAGTGAGTATGAAGTTTAAAGAATTTTTTAATATCATGATTAGTGACACTTAAAAGACTTATTTACAAAGTGTTCAAATTTATTTTTTTAGTATTACTTAATTTTAGTCATGTTCGGAAATTCGCTATGTACTATCCGTAAGTATGATTGGATCTAGTGAGTTAGGGAAAAGTGAAATTTAACCGAAGATTAATGAAAGATTAATTATGTAATTTTCAATTTTTATATTGTTAAATGTATGTAAACTACAAAATAACATAATTTTATATTTTTAAATTGTAAAATTTTCATAAATTTTTGAGTTTTTATTATGAAATTTTTTGAAAAATGTTTTAAAATTCGAAAATTTTTCTTTTGAAACTATTTTTAAAATTTTTAATATTTATTTATTTTTAAAATTTCTAAAACCTCATTCTTCAGCAAATTTACCACACAAATTTAATCATAAATCTAAATTATATAGGGTATAAATGTATATTTACTATTAGTAACATAGTTATTTTAATTTTTAAAGACTATATAAAAAATTAAGGTCATCCTAGATTAGTTTCTATTTATAAAAATCAAGATTAGAAAAGGGTTTTTTATCGACCGTAACTTTGCTAATCTGATCCTTAGCCGCTTAAGCAAAAAACACCGCACCGTTTAAATCAGATCTCTCTTCTTCAATTTTCGTTTTTGTCTGATAATTTTGCAGAAGATTTTGATCTCTCCCTTCCTCTCAATATCTCTTACCTATGGAGGATGTACATGACGGACGCTGAGCTACATGACGAAATCTCCGATAAGTTCTTCTGCTGCGTTTGCCTGTCAAAGCCTCACCTCTTAACATGCCTTAACCTTAAATGATTAGTTTGTCAATTTATTAATTAGTTTTTCGTATTTGTATGAATTACAACATCTGATTGTAGATCATAGTCTGGTCTGTAATTGAGACAATGAAAGTCCTTTAAAGGACGAAAAGTCTGCCAAACCATGACTTTTGTTGTGAGTCGCAGCGGATGTCTTCAATTTACAAACCGATTGTCTATTGTAAGAAGTTTGAATTGAATCATCTCTACTCTACTATATATTATTATAATAATAA
>CAJHQP010012773.1:0-11103 GCA_905132765.1 Moricandia arvensis | reverse complement strand
GTAAGCTCATCCTCGTTATTTCTTTGTCTTTATTCCTTAAGGTCAATATTGAGGGTGATCAGGTTGATCATGACTTTCAGAACCTTCATGTTGTATTGTTCCTTCTGGTTCTGGTTGGTTGCCCCCCTCAGGATCAACCGGGAAACCCTCTGGAGCTGTATCTGCGGTTTGATGAAGAACCTTTCTTGGAGTCTCATTTTCCAAAGGCTGTTGAACACCAAGGCTCTCCAGTATGATTCTCAAGTTAGTTGCTCTGTCGGATGGGGTGTGTGAGAGATTTTTCAGGTTATCCCAGCTTTTCTCATCATAATACCCTTTTGACTCCACAAATTTAACATCCCTTGAGACCATTACCCTCCTGGTTTCTGGTACATAGCACTTGTATCCCTTTTGATTTGCAGAATACCCAATGAATATGGCTTTGACACTTTTTGCTTCAAGTTTATTTCTTTGTTCTCCTGGAATCAAAACAAAACAGAGACATCCAAACACACGCAAAAGCTCAAGGGAGGGTTTAGTTTTATTCAATACCTCATAGGGAGAGACGTCATGGAGGATCCGTGTAGGTGTTCTATTGATCAAGTAGCATGCTGATACCACAGCATCACCCCAAAACCGTTTTGGGACATTAGTGTGGAACATCATACTCCTAGCAACCTCCATGAGATGTCTATTCTTCCTCTCTGCCACTCCATTTTGTTGAGGTGTGTATGGGCAACTGGTTTGATGGATGATTCCATGTCTGGTTAAATAGTTCTTGAAAGCGTGGCTTGTGTACTCACCACCATTGTCTGACCTAAAAATCTTAATCTTGGCATTGAAATGATTAGTGATATAGCTTTGAAAGTTAATAAAGGCTTCTAACACTCTATCTTTAGATTGGATTAAGGTCAGCCAAGTATACTTTGATTTCTCATCTATAAAGGTGACAAAGTATTTGTGGTTTTCCCTAGATACACAAGGTGCAGTCCAGACATCTGAGTGAACTAGATCAAAGCAATGTTCATAAATAGAATTTGATTTAGGAAAAACGGTTCTGCAATGTTTACCAAGAATACAAGCCTCACAGCTATCATTCTTAAAAGACATATTAGGTAACATCAATCCTAAGGCACGAGAATGAGGATGGCCTAATCTAGCATGCCATAAAGCACTCGAATTTAAAACAGAAGCAGAATTAAAAGCATAAGGTAAATTTGATTTAAGCTCGGTATCTTCAAGCAAATAGAGGTCTCCTTTGCTCACACCTTTTCCAATCATCTTACTGGTCTCAATATCCTGAAACTGAACCTCATTAGGACTAAAGATCACATGGCAGTTAAGATCACAAGTTGCCCTTTTTACTGAGAGTAAATTAGATGAAAAAGCGGGCATGTATAAAGCTTTAGATTCTCTATCAAATAATTTCAAATTCCCTATACCCTCAATGGGTACCTTATCACCATTTGCAATTGTCACACTTCCTAGAGCCGGTTTAACATTACTAATCAGTTTAGCATCTCTTATCATATGGTGTGAGGCTCCTGAATCTATGATTAAAGGCCTAGCAGTTTTAGAGTCATGCTGATTGATATTTAAAGCATTATAAACATTACTACTAATGTTACCAGAGTTTGCATTGAGAGCTTTTATGAGAGCCTCAATGTCTGACTTGCGGATTAGAGAGTCCTCTTGTTGGAGTTGAGTAGATGTTCCAGCAATGTGGGCAGTAGAGTTCATGGCTCTCCCTCCGTTTTGTTGATGCACTGGTTGAACCAAGGGCTGTGCATTCTGATAGACAGCTTCATGTGCTCTAGCCTGGTTGAACCGTGATGGTGGCCTGAGATGAGGATGAAGAATCCAGCACTGGTTCTTCATATGTCCATTCTTTTTGCAATGCTCACAAGTGACTCGCCGGTTCTCTGGTTTGAAATAGGCCTTATTCACTGAGGCTTCAGCTTTGTGAGCCATGTTAAGTTCACCCTTTCCACCAAAGAGTCCCACTGAACCTTGCTCCTTTTGGATTTGAGCACATACCTCCTCAAGGGTAAATAACTTGTCTGCCCTTAGCAGATGTTTGATTAGGTCATTGTACCCTGGATTGAGCGTGAGGAGTAGACCAAATACCTTGTCTTGCTCACGCCTCTCATTCAGGATGGTTGGATCCGTGGTATTTGGCCTCAACATTTCCAGCTCTGCCCAGAGAGCTCTGAACTTACCAAAGTGTTGGTTGAAGTCCGTATCTTCCTGGTTCAGGCAGTTGATAGCCTTCTTCACTTCAAAGACCCTACTGAGGTTGGATATGTTTCCATAAACCTTCTGGAGGGTATCCCACAACTCCTTTGCGGTTTCACAGTATGAGTAGGCCTCCATTATGGGACCATCAAGTGAGCTCTGGAGGATGTTCAGCACCATAAAGTCCTCTTGACTCCATTTGCCTTCATCTGCCACCACGACCTAATCTAGCATGCCACAATGCATCATTATTTGAAGTAGAAACAGAGCTAAATGAGTAACTCGAATTGGAAATAGAGGTAATGTCTTCAAGCATATAAAGATCTCCTTTGTTTACTCCTTTCCCAATCAAATTACTGCTCTCAATATCCTGAAACTTCACATCATTAGGACTAAAGATGACATTGCATTGTAAATCAGTAGTGCATTTCTTGACAGATAAGAGATTTGAAGTAAACTCAGGCATATAGAAAGCTCTAGACTCTTTATCAAATAGTTTCAAGGTTCCAATTCCTTTTATGGCTACTTTATCACCATTTGCAATCATAACATGACCATAAGCCGGTTCTATATCCTTTATAAGACTGGTGTCACTTATCATGTGATGAGAGGCACCAGAATCAACAACTAATGGTTTAGTTAACACACTAGACGCAGTATATGATCTATGTGATTCTCCTAGAGCAACTATCTGATCAAGAGTCTTAGGCATTCTATAAGCAGTATGAGTATAACCAAGGGTGTTTCCGAGTGTGTTACCATTCTCCTTAAGAGCTTTGATGAGAGCATCAATGTCGGACCTCCTTATGGGCTCTTGATCCATGTTCTTGACTGAAGGGTGATGAGATGCCATAGCCTTCCCTTCACTTTCACGAGCAGTAAACCCACTTCCAGAAGGACCAGCTTCACTCGCTTCATTGGAAAGGTGAGCTCTTCCTTCCCTCTCCTTCATGAACTTGGTTAGTTTGAGATGGGGATGAAGGATCCAGCACTGACTCCTCTTGTGACCCGGCTTCTTGCAATGATCACAATTGCCTCCAAACCTCCTATCCTCACCATACCTCCTTTCCTCAGGCTTGTACATTGCCTTGTTAGCTTGAGTAGCTTCTGCCTTGTTTGCTAAAGAAAGATCAGCTCTTCCCCCAAACAATCCGTGCGAACCCTCTTCCTTCTGGATCTGAGCACACACTTCCTCCAAGGATGGCAGTTTAGATGACCTCAAGATGTGCTTGATCAGGTCGTTGTATACTGGATTCAGGGTGAGTAGCAAGCCAAAGACTTGATCTTGCTCTCTCCTTTCCATGATGATGTCTTGATCCATTGTGCTCGGCCTGAGCATCTCCAGTTCAGACCATAGGGCTCTGAACTTCCCCAAGTGTTTGGTGAACTCCACCTCTTCTTGCACAAGTGTGTTGATAGCTCTTTTCACCTCAAACACACGGCTCAGATTAGATGTGTTGCCATAGACCTTCTGGAGTGTATCCCATAGGTCTTTTGCTGTCTCACAGTAGCTGTAAGCTTCAAGGATTGAGGTCTCAAGGGAAGCTTGCAACACGGTGACAACAGTCATGTCTTCTTGAACCCATTTGTTCTCATCAGCTAGAGCAAGCTCAGTTGCTCCTTCGCCTTTTTCCTTTTCAGCAACTTGTTTTGGAGGTCCATCCGTGATGTGGTTCCATAAACCCTTGCTTCCAACAGCTGTTTTCACCAGCCTTGACCACAGGAGGTAGTTTCCACTCCCCTTAAGAGTAACTGGTATCGTTAGCATCTTGTTTCCTTCCATCTTGTTCTTGAGTACCCAGATCTGGAAAAGCTTGAGTCTTTATGAAGCTGGAGAACACTAGAGTTTCAAATCCAGGAAAGGTTGAGACTTTGAGATGAATCAACCCGAAAGACTTTAGATCTAGTGAAAGAAAGCTTCAAACTTTCCTTGAATCTCGAAAAAGTTTCAACCTTTACTGTTGAAGAACACAAACCCAGATTTACTGTTGAAATGAAGAACACAGACCCAGATTATAAGTAACCAGGCTCTGATACCATGAAATCTTTAGAGATTGAGAGAATATAGAGACAAGATTAGGCAGAAACAAAGAGAATCAAAGAGAATAGATAGAGATTAAGAAGAGAATTGTGTAGAGGAATCCATTTCGCCTAAGAGAGAAAGAGAGAGACTGAAGACTATTTTTTCATTGATACTCGACAAGGATACATAAAGAGGAGCTACAAGGGTTTCCAGAAACAAAAAGGAAGAGCAAATGTGTGGACAGAAATGAAAGGAGCCTTTTTTTCAAACGGTCAATCAAGGAGAGCCACAAGAAGAGCATCAGCATCTTTTAGGGAATATGCTGATCACTGTACAGTCTGTCCACGCCTTATCCATATTTCTTTAACCTCTTAACTCCTCAGCATACCTCAACTCAACAGCCAGGAGCATGATGTTCCATATGAGAGTACCCAAAAGATTTTGGGGAGATGCAGTATTGACAGCCTGCTATTTGATTAACCGAACTCCCACCAGAATTCTACAGGATCACTCTCCATTTGAGGTACTAAACAAAACCAGACCATCTATAGATCATATGCGTGTGTTTGGGTGTCTTTGTTTTGTTTTGATACCAGGAGAGCAAAGGAACAAGCTAGAGGCTAAGAGTACAAGGGCAATGTTCATTGGGTACTCCCCAAACCAAAAAGGGTACAAGTGCTATTCACCAGAGACTAGGAGAGTCATGGTGTCTAGGGATGTGAAGTTTGTAGAATCAAGAGGGTATTATAATGAAAAAGTTGGGATGAGCTGGAAAACCTATCCCAATCAGCCTCTGATAGAGCAAGCAATCTTAGGCATGTAATGGAAAGCCTTGGGGTCAGTATGCCTGAAGCAAGGGTGGAAACTGAACCAAAGGATACCAGGAGGGACCCAACACCACCTACTGAAACCGAGTCAAGTATTGATGAGTTTGGAGTTCCTCACCTTGATCATGAGGGGGGCAATGACAATCAGGCTGAGCCACAATAGGATACCTCACCAACAACTCATGATCAAGCTGAGCAACAAGAACAAGAGGGTTCAGTGTTAAATGAAACTCAGCCTTCATATGATGAGGAGGAAGCACAACCACCACTAAGGAGGAGTACCAGAATCAAACAACCAGCTTCTAACTGGATCAACACAAGGGTGTACTTTAATTCCCAGGCAGTAGCACATCCTATCCAAGCTGTGTGTTCCCTAGCTCAGTATCCTCAGGAACATGTTGTGTTCATTGGAGAACTGGACCAGGAATACATTCCAAGGTCTTATGAGGAAGCTATGGAGCACAAGGAGTGGAGAGAATCAGTTGGAAGTGAAACAAATGCAATGATTGTCAATGATACCTGGTATGAAGTGGAGCTTCCCAAAGGCAAGAAAGCTGTAACAAGTCGTTGGATCTTCACAATCAAGTATAATGCAGATGGTACAGTGGAGAGGCGCAAAACAAGACTAGTAGCAAGGGGATTCACTCAGACCTATGGGGAAGACTACCTTGATACTTTTGCACCAGTTGCCAAACTACACACCATAAGGATCATCCTATCTTTGGCAGTTAACTTGGAGTGGGATCTATGGCAAATGGATGTTAAAAATGCTTTCCTACAAGGAGAACTTGAAGATGAAGTCTATATGAGACCACCCCCTGGTCTAGAACATCTTGTCAAGCCAGGAAATGTTCTCAGATTGAAGAAAGCCATCTATGGCTTAAAACAATCACCAAGGGCCTGGTATCACAAGCTCAGCACCACCCTAAACGGAAGAGGTTTTGTAAAATCTGAAGCTGATCACACACTCTTCACTCTCACCAGCCAACAAGGGATTGTAGTGATCCTTGTATACGTGGATGATATCATCATCACTGGTAGTGATAAGGAAGGTATTCTCTTAACTAAAGCCTTTCTTAAATCCTCATTTGATATCAAAGACTTGGGTGAGTTAAAGTACTTTCTAGGGATTGAGATATGTCGATCTAAAGATGGACTGTTTCTATCCCAAAGGAAGTACACACTTGATTTGTTAAATGAGGCAGGTAATATAGGTGGAAGAGCAGCCAAGACTCCACTAGAAGATGGCTATAAGGTGATGCGTGAGGGGGAGATTGAAGACAAGCCCTATGAAGATGTTAAGCACTATAGGAGGATGGTTGGGAAACTCATCTACCTCACCATCACCAGACCAGATGTGTGCTTTGCAGTCAACCAAGTTAGCCAGCATATGCAAGCTCCCAAGGTTCACCATTGGAACATGGTGGAAAGGATTCTAAGGTATCTAAGAGAAGCACCAGGTCAAGGAGTTTGGATGGGTTGCAACAAGAGCACAGAGATAGTGGGATATTGTGATGCTGATTGGGCTGGAGATAGAGTGGACAGGAGGTCAACAACAGGCTATTGTACCTTTATTGGAGGCAATTTGGTAACTTGGAAGAGCAAGAAGCAGAAGGTGGTATCTTGCTCAAGTGCTGAAGCAGAATATAGAGCAATGAGGAAGCTCACTAGTGAGCTCATTTGGATCAGGAACCTGCTCAATGATTTGGGTGTGGAGACATCATCGCCAATCACAATGCATTGTGATAATCAAGCTGCAATACATATAGCATCCAACAATGTGTTTCATGAAAGAACCAAACACATTGAGATTGATTGTCATAAGGTGAGACAAGCTGTGGAGCAGAGGATCATCCTACCATGCTATACAAGAAGTGAAGACCAGCTAGCTGATATCTTCACCAAGGCTGCAAGTACTAAAGTCTGTGAGTTCATTCATCCAAAGCTTGGACTCATAGACCTCACATGTCACTGATCTCTCCTCCATGGAGTGTTCTACTCTTTTTCCTTAGCTTGGGTTTTCTCCCAAGTGGTTTTACCTAGCTAAGGTTTTAATGAGGGAATGCTTCATGGCTTCCAAGCTTGACCAGTCCCTATGGTCAAGCTTGAGGGGGAGTGTTGACATGAAGAAGAAATAATCTGGAAATAAATAAGACAAGAAGAAGAATGTACTCGGATGGATTGTTGAAGAAGTGCTTGGTCTAATGAAACTTGGGACACAAGTCTGTCCGTACAGTTTATGAGTCTAGACCTAACCTAGCTTGGAAGGCAAGTAACCGGATGGGAACTTGTCAAGTATATTGTCTAAGTAACCAGAAGCACTCAGAAAGTAACCAGAAGCACTCAGGAAGTCTCTGGAAAGGTTGAGTGGAGCAGGGATCCGTTGGGGATCAAGACAAGGCAAGAGATCACATGCAAGGTTTAAGAAGAGAGAGAGAGTAGACCAGTCACTTTCACTCTGCTGAATGATCCCATTTTGTCTTCTTCACCAGCCTTAGTTTATTATTTTCTCCCTTGTCTCTTTGTAATCTGTCTCCCTATTTATGGGACTTATCCCAGAATTAATCAAAGCAAGGAAAACACTTTCCTCTCTCTTTATTCTCTGCCTACACGAAACCTCTCTTCTGTCTCTTGTTCTTCAGTTTGTTCATCATGTTCTTCCATTAAAATCTCTCTGAATCTCTAAACTTACAGTACCAGCCTTTGTGGATGAGATAATTGCCTTGGTAGCTCTGATAAAGGAGTCTAGGTCTCTCCTAGTCACTGGGCCATCACTGCTGGTCGCTCCATCCATACTACATAATGTGCTTCCTTCATTTGAATCACCAATGAAAGCTTAGTACATGGTGTGTCCTCGAATCAGTGTGTGTCCTCCATGCTCTCTTTGAACCACGGAACATACATCTTCTAATTTTGGAAGCTTGCTGTCTCTAAGGATCTGACTTATCAGCTTGTTGTAGGAAGGGTTTAGGTTCAGGAGAAAGCAAAAGATCTTATCTTGCTCATATCTTTCCCTTATGACCTCTGGATCTGTAGAGAAAGGCCTAAGCATATCCATCTCTGCCCATAAGCTTCTGAACTTCAAAAAATACTGATTGAACTCCATTTCCTCTTGGCTCAGACGGTTGATAGTCCTCTTGACTTCAAATGCCCGACTCAGGTTGGAGAGATTCCCATAAACAGTTTGAAGACTCTCCCATATCTTCTTGGCGGTTTCAAGGTGTGAGTAAGCCTCCAAGATTGTTTTTGAAAGAGAGTTGTGTATGATTCCAAGTGCTTGCTGTTCTTCTTGAACCCACTTGTTTTTATTCTTCAGGCAAGTAGCCTGACTATCCTCTAGAGCCATCCTCTTTGAAGTTCCAGCCTCCATGATATGGCTGTCCCAAAGTCCATGACTTTCCAAGGTAACTTTGGCCACTCTTGACCATAACTGATAATTAGAACCCTCAAGGGTCACTGAAATAAGGTTCTTCTCCATTTCCATGGTCGAAATTGTTTTACCTAATGGGTAAAGCTATGGACCAGTGGGTAAAAGTGAAGAACACAGAGAGAATTAAAAAAAACAGTAGGGATTTGTAGAATGAAAAGAGATTTGCGGAATGAAAGGAGCTTAAAGCTCTGATACCATGTTAGAAAGAGTGATTTTAGAGAGAGTTTATTGCTGGAGAATGAAGAACATGAAGAACAAGTGAGAGAGAGAGAGAGAGAGAGAGAGAGAGAGAGAGATTTCGAAATTGTATAAGAGAGAAGGAGAGAAATGGTTTCCTTAGTTTAATTATGTCTGCTTACAGCCTTTAAATAGACAGAATACACAGATGCAAGTTGACAAGGAAATACAATAAACAAATGAGAGAGAACAAAACAAAGGGCTCTTGCAGCTGAAGTGAAAGTGACAGCTCCTAACTGGTCCCCAATTGATTCTCTGCCTCACCAGACCAGATCAGACCTGTGACTCTTCCTCCCAACGTCTCTCTTTGCTTCTGGACAAGGAAATAAGTGCTCCAGACCCTTTGAATAAGTTTCTGGTCAAGTTCCCTCTATTTCTTTCCTTGCACCCTAAGTTAGGTCAGAGACTGTATGGTTCAATTTTCTTCTTCATCTCGGATGCTCCTCTTTCTAGGTTCTCATCTCTTTGTCATTAATTCCTTCATGTCAACATGCTTCTCCTAAGTGGTTGAACTGCTTCAGGTTCTTCTTCTTTCTTATCAGATTCAGCTTCTTCATTCTGATGCACTGGTTCTGGTTGTACTTGGTGCCTTTCATCCTGATCATGAGTTTCTTGTTGATTCCCCCCTTCACAGGATGTGTGGCTTCTACAGATTCATCGGCCCCATCTTCATCAACTACAACTTCTGGACCAGGTGCATTTTCAGGAGAATTCCTCCTTGTTTCCTGATTAGCCTGAGGCATACCAATACCAAGACTCTCCAATATAATCCTGAGGTTTATGGCTTTCTCTGATGCTTGTGATAAATCCTTCAAATCATCCCAACTCTTCTCCTCATAATATCCTTTTGTCTCCACAAACTTCACATCTCTTGATATTAAAACCTTTCTTGATATTGGATCATAGCACTTATAACCCTTCTGCGTTGGAGAGTAGCCTATGAACACAGCTTTTGAGCTTTTAGCATCAAGCTTGTTCCTTTGCTCCCCTGGTAT
Source organism: Moricandia arvensis (assembly GCA_905132765.1). Taxonomy (NCBI): domain Eukaryota; kingdom Viridiplantae; phylum Streptophyta; class Magnoliopsida; order Brassicales; family Brassicaceae; genus Moricandia; species Moricandia arvensis. The sequence goes on along the minus strand of CAJHQP010012773.1, from coordinate 1,377 downwards.
CAACACAAAACATAGGCACCCAAACACACGCAAGTAGTTCAAAGGTGGCTTGGTCTGGTTTAGGACCTCAAAAGGGGACATGTCGTTGAGGACTTTAGTTGGAGTCCTATTGATCAGATAACTAGCAGACATCACAGCATCACAGCATCACTCCAGAATCTTTTTGGAACATTGGTGTGAAACATCATTGATCTTGCTACCTCCATTAAGTGCCTGTTCTTCCTCTCAGCAACTCCATTCTGTTGAGGAGTGTAAGGGCAGCTTGTCTGATGGATTATCCCATGCTGAGCCAGATATTGCTTGAATGCTTGACTGGTGTACTCTCCAGCATTATCTGACCTGAGAATCTTCAGCTTGGCATTGAAATGGTTGGAGACATGGGTCTGGAAATTCTTGAAAGCATCCAGCACCTTGTCCTTTGACTGAATCAGTGTCACCCATGTGTACTTGGACTTCTCATCAATGAAGGTGACAAAGTATTTGTGATTTTCTCTGGACATACAAGGCGCAGTCCATACATCAGAGTGAACCAGGTCGAAACACTTCTCATAGATAGTGCTAGACCTTGGAAAGACTGTCCTACAATGCTTCCCCAAGATGCAAGCTTCACAATCATCATTTTTAAACACCACGCCAGGGAGCATCAGATTTAAAGCTCTAGTATGAGGATGTCCCAATCTAGCATGCCATATGGTGCTCTCAACCCCAGTAGATGTACTGACCATGCAAAGAGAATGAGATGATTCAGATAACTTAGTCTTCTGAAGATGATATAATTCCTGATGGATGTGACATTTTCCAATTATCTTCCCTGTCTTCAGGTCTTGAAATTCAACTTCATCAGGTCTGAAGACAACTTGACAGCTCAGATCAACAGTAGCTCTTTTCACTGATAACAAATTTGATGTAAGCTGAGGCATATACAAGGCAGTAGATTCCCTATCAAACAACCTAAGGTTCCCTATCCCTTCTATCTTAACCTTATCACCATTTGCTATAATCACATTCCCTGAGGCAGGCTGGACATCACTAATCAAGTTCCTATCACTAATCATGTGATGGCTAGCCCCTGAATCTATAATGATGGGTTTAGAGTCAAGAGTGTGTACCAGCCTTCTTGGGTGAGATAAGGGCCTTGGCAGCTTTGATAAAGGAATCAAGGTCTCTCCTGGTCACTGGTCCATCAATGCTTGTCGCACCATCCATACTACTCCATGTTCCTCCTTCATTAGAATCACCACAGAGTGCTGAATACGTGGTTCTTCCTGTAATTACTTGATGCTCAAACTCCTTGAGCTTAAATGTACTTGACTGGCTTCCTAGGGAACTTGGAAGCTTCCTTTCTTGAATGATATAACTTATCAGACTTGATACGAT
>CAJHQP010012772.1:0-11104 GCA_905132765.1 Moricandia arvensis | reverse complement strand
AGAAAATGTTTCACTAGCCGCCTAACACTAAACCTATTTGATCCAAGTTTAATAAAATTCTATGCAATAAATTTATGGTCGGCCTGGTTATGAATCATCCACAATCTTGTTCATAATATACTGTATATCCCTCCGTCATATTAATTCATGTAAATGTGAGGTCGAGGAAATAAACGGGTCCACGTTGGCAGAAAAACACCAAACCCTAGAAAAAGATAGAGATGCACCCTCCACCCAGTGAGCAATCATGTCTAGTGTTTCAGCTATCCAATAACATTACAGGTTCACCCGTGTGTCTTCTATATGTGTTAAATGCATGAACTATGTATAATGTGGATAGTGAATGCCTCTGATCGCATCGAACCGTGAACTCTTATAATTTTTATATTTGCTTTATATTTGCTATAAAAAAACTAAATGAAGTTTGTCAATTTATCCGTTCTCAAAATTTTTTACTGGGTTTTGTTTGTTTCATATTGTTTGATATGTTGTAATTTTAAAATGAGAATTTATATCATTTCCAATTTTTTTTCTCTACATTTTTGTTCGTTATTAAGCATAAGGTAAAGATAAATTACTAATTTTATAATTTTTTTGGCATTTTCAGCAGCTATATTCTGGATGAAAGCAACAGCAGAAGTATTAATTCAAATTAACTTTAGTTTCTGTCGGATACATCATAGTTACTTTGTCGGAAACTAAAAGTCCATTGTTTGAACTTTGAAATAGAATATAAAACATAATTTTTACAAAAAAACAAACACAACAAGATACATTAAGCAAATAAAAAAGAAAAAGAGATTACTACTCTTTAAAAAAAAAAGAAGAAGAGATTACTACTGTCACAAACTTGAGTTTAGTTGGTCTGACTCTTCATATGCATTGTAGCAAGTTATTTGCTTTGAAAAGAGATTACAAAGGATATGGAACTGACAACCAGTAAATAAATTTACAGAACTGTCACATTCAATATATTGTTAGATTCCAAATGAGGCGAAAACAAATTTGGTCATGCATTATAAATTTATTATGGTATAATAGTTTCACATGTAAAGTCTGAATAAATGAGAAAAAACATCCCAGTGTTATGTTCTAGCGTAGATGATGAAGATAAGTACTCTGTCTAGATTGTAAGGCTTTATTTAAAGCCCTAGGATCTGGTTCTTGAACTTTATTTGCTGAACTATTTTAGATGACTGAATATGATTTGAAGAAAGAAAAAGAAAAGTGGCAAGAAGAATAATGTCCACGGTTTATATCATTTGCGCTTTGACTATATCTTCTAATGTCGAATCAAATGAATGCGATATTTCATAATACTCGTCCTATTAATCTCCCTCAGACACGAATTATCTCCACATAAACAATTAGAGAGAGGTGAGAGAAAACTCTCTCGAGTCTCTTTCCACCTCCAAACCTTTCTTCTCGGCGCCGCCTCTCTGTTTCCCCTTCTGGTGGCCGTTTGTGGTCTAGAACCGTCGGTCGCCACCCCCAAAATTGCTCCCTTATTCCAACATGTTACCTGTCAAGCTTCGTTTTTTTCTCAAACCTCTTTGCCAGCTGACTGTGAATTTCTGTCAGATAGCGGCCGGATCTGGTGGATCTAATCGGACGTCGTGTGTGTTCTCGGCGTCCATGTAGCATTGGCGAGGCTGTGGAGGATCGATTGCTCTCAGGATGCGCCGTTGTGGTGGTAGATCTGGTTCTAGGGTTGGATATGGGTCAGGTTTCAACCAAGGAAGCTCAGCCGGAAACCGCAGTGCGTCGCTTCCTCTGCGCCTCTTGCTCGTCGCTTCCTCTTTCTATTTCCAATTTCCCCTCTTTGGCTTGCTCTCTTAGAACTTCCCCACCTAGATCGTCAGATCTGTGATGTAAAAAGCAACTTGAGGCTGTCGTTGGGGACTTCTCCTTGGTATGATTCTTGTGGCATCAAGCATGGTGGCTACTCATGTCGTATGCTGATCGGAGCTCCCGGATCCTCTATTCTTCTCTGTTTCAAAAGGCGATTTATAGTCTCTGCGTCCTGTATCCTCTGTTTTGAAGCCGTAATCTTTTATGAGTCTTCTGATGTTGTGAAGGGACCGGAGTCGGGTGCTATGAACCTCTGCTTGCTTCAACCAACGTTGCTCTGTTCTTTATTTGCCGGTGGCTCTTCATTAGATTAGGGTTATCAGGAAGCAGTGTCGTCGATCTCCAGAGTTGTTTCGGTGTTTGGAGTGGACTCCTTTGGGTGATGGTCGGACCGAGGCTTAGTCAACCCGGTTCGCCTATGGTCCTTTGGGGTCGCCTTTCGGACAGTCCTCGGCTCCTAGGATTGTTCTCCGGCCGTGTGGTCTATTCTGGACATGGTTACTTTCTCTGGTTTCTTTCTTTTATTTTGTGGCCATATTGGCTTCAGGTAATGGGGTTGATCCAGGAGGTCTCAATTCACTGTTTCTCATTAATAACTCATTGTTTTGCTTGGCTAGCAATAGGCATGAGATGATATATGCATAAGTTTTAAAGCCCTTTTCACAATATTGTTGTTGTAGCAACACTTTACTTGTGTGGAAGGTTGAAAATGTTTTTTCCAACATATCATTATATGTTATAACCTCACCACACAATTTCATTAAAGAAACAAAATTAAATAGGGCTGAGTTATACTCGTCCACAGACTTGTAGTCATGGATCCTGAGATTCCTCCAATCAAATAGAGCATTTGGTAATAACATTGTTCTTTGGTGATTATATCTCATCTTTAACTCGTTCCAAAGGTCTAGAGGATTCTCTGTAGTCAGATACTGATCTTTGAGACTCTTAGTAAGATGATGGTGAATAATTAGTATTGCCCTGTATTTATCTTTCTCACTTGAATCATTGTTCTCGGTGATACATTCGCCAAGTCTTTTTGACTTTAGGATAATCTTAGTATCCAATATACATTGCAAGTAATTATCACCAGATAGATCTAGAGCAGCAAAATCCAAGTTATTGATTTTCGACATCTGAAATCATATGTTTTATACTTTAGGTCTAGGTTTTATACGATCATGCAATCAAATCATTCGACCAAGATATTCTTAAGTGATTTCTATATGTGTATGCAGACAAGGTGCAATCAGTTCATATGGATATGCAAGGCAATCCTAAAGATTAATGCCTATATGTTCAATAGGTTATATGGATGCTTATCAAACAAGTTTAATGACCAAACAAGACAATCTCATATAGATCAAACAAGACAATTCTAAACGTTCAAACAAGTCATGCGGCCAAGATGGTATATTGCTAACAAGCCAAAGCCACACGGCCATATGAGATGATGCAACAATTCTAGCAATCATTATCTATATGTTCAAGTAACCTCAATCAAAACAATCAATAAGATTATGCCAAAAATCACAATCTATTCTAGGTGGTCAAGTTCTAAAACAAGGTGATCGGATTCCATCTTAAAAACATTCAATCAATGATTCGACCAAATTTGGGTTTTAATTTGACCAAGTTAGAGTTTCAATTCGAGATTAGGTTTTATCAATCAATCTAGCATCCTAACTCTCAAATTATTCAATAAGATTAATCAATATAATCAATCAATGATTAGGGTTTATGCGGATTAAGGTTAGGGTTAGAATTAGGGTTTTAGCAGTCATTCGATTAAGGTTAGATCATAACTAAAACATCAATCTAATCAACCTAGCAATCAGATCATAACCTCAAAACAATCAGATCAATCAACAAGAATCAAACATGTTTTTAGGATTAGGGTTTCATGTATGCAATTAGGGTTTTAGGATTTTTATCAATCGATAAGGTTTAGATCAAAACAATCAATCATGTAAAGCAATCAATCTAACCAGCAACCTAGCATATTTTCTAAGTTCTCAAAACATTCAATCGATTTTAGTTGTTCCGTTTGAACATTAGTTCATTCGATTTTGGTTTTTAGAGTTTAGGAATACCTTAAATCTTTGATGGGGTTGAATGGACCACCAAGAGAGACGATCATATGAAGCTTGTTGATATCGAGTTGATTATGGATCAGGATCAACTAGTTGAGCAAGCTTGGTTGAATTCAGATCAAAGTATGAAGGTTCACGAACAAGGGTTTCACGATTGGGATTAGGGTTGATCGAAACTTTAGCTTTAGGGTTTAGAGAACAATCGTGTTGCTAACGTCTTGTAAAACTTAGAAAGAGAGAAACAGAAATTTGCTTATTCATAAAGTACAAGGGAGTTCCCTTTATATATGAATTACAATAGACCGTCATATAGATAAATGGAAAGAGTACAAATCCTATTGTAACTAGGAAAAAAAACATCCAAAACCAATATAGAAAATGTTTCACTAGCCGCCTAACACTAAACCTATTTGATCCAAGTTTAGTAAAATTCTATGCAATAAATTTATGGTCGGTCCGGTTATGGATCATCCACAATCTTGTTCATAATATACGGTATATCCCTCCGTCATATTAATTCATGTAAATGAGAGGTCGAGGAAATAAACGGGTCCACGTTGGCAGAAAAACACCAAACCCTAGAAAAAGATAGAGATGCACCCTCCACCCAGTGAGCAATCATGTCTAGTGTTTCAGCTATCCAATAACATTACAGGTTCACCCGTGTGTCTTCTATATGTGTTAAATGCATGAACTATGTATAATGTGGATAGTGAATGCCTCTGATCGCATCGAACCGTGAACTCTTATAATTTTTATATTTGCTTTATATTTGCTATAAAAAAACTAAATGAAGTTTGTCAATTTATCCGTTTTCAAAAATTTTTACTGGGTTTTGTTTGTTTCATATTGTTTGATATGTTATAATTTTAAAATGAGAATTTATATCATTTCCAATTTTTTTTTCTCTACATTTTTGTTCGTTATTAAGCATAAGGTAAAGATAAATTACTAATTTTATAATTTTTTTGGCATTTTCAGCAGCTATATTCTGGATGAAAGCAACAGCAGAAGTATTAATTCAAATTAACTTTAGTTTCTGTCGGATACATCATAGTTACTTTGTCGGAAACTAAAAGTCCATTGTTTGAACTTTGAAATAGAATATAAAACATAGTTTTTACAAAAAAACAAACACAACAAGATCCATTAAGCAAATAAAAAAGAAAAAGAGATTACTACTCTTTAAAAAAAAAGAAGAAGAGATTACTACTGTCACAAACTTGAGTTTAGTTGGTCTGACTCTTCATATGCATTGTAGCAAGTTATTTGCTTTGAAAAGAGATTACAAAGGATATGGAACTGACAACCAGTAAATAAATTTACAGAACTGTCACATTCAATATATTGTTAGATTCCAAATGAGGCGAAAACAAATTTGGTCATGCATTATAAATTTATTATGGTATAATAGTTTCACATGTAAAGTCTGAATAAATGAGAAAAAACATCCCAGTGTTATGTTCTAGCGTAGATGATGAAGATAAGTACTCTGTCTAGATTGTAAGGCTTTATTTAAAGCCCTAGGATCTGGTTCTTGAACTTTGTTTGCTGAACTATTTTAGATGACTGAATATGATTTGAAGAAAGAAAAAGAAAAGTGGCAAGAAGAATAATGTCCACGGTTTATATCATTTGCGCTTTGACTATACCTTCTAATGTCGAATCAAATGAATGCGATATTTCATAATACTCGTCCTATTAATCTCCCTCAGACACGAATTATCTCCACATAAACAATTAGAGAGAGGTGAGAGAAAACTCTCTCGAGTCTCTTTCCACCTCCAAACCTTTCTTCTCGGCGCCGCCTCTCTGTTTCCCCTTCTAGTGGCCGTTTGTGGTCTAGAACCGTCGGTCGCCACCCCCAAAATTGCTCCCTTATTCCAACATGTTACCTGCCAAGCTTCATTTTTTTCTCAAACCTCTTTGCCAGCTGGCTGTGAATTTCTGTCAGATAGCGGCCGGATCTGGTGGATCTAACCGGACGTCGTGTGTGTTCTCGGCGTCCATGTAGCATTGGCGAGGCTGTGGAGGATCGATTGCTCTCAGGATGCGCCCTTGTGGTGGTAGATCTGGTTCTAGGGTTGGATATGGGTCAGGTTTCAACCAAGGAAGCTCAGCCGGAAACCGCAGTGCGTCGCTTCCTCTGCGCCTCTTGCTCGTCGCTTCCTCTTTCTATTTCCAATTTCCCCTCTTTGGCTTGCTCTCTTAGAACTTCCCCACCTAGATCGTCAGATCTGTGATGTAAAAAGCAACTTGAGGCTGTCGTTGGGGACTTCTCCTTGGTATGATTCTTGTGGCATCAAGCATGGTGGCTACTCATGTCGTATGCTGATCGGAGCTCCCGGATCCTCTATTCTTCTCTGTTTCAAAAGGCGATTTATAGTCTCTGCGTCCTGTATCCTCTGTTTTGAAGCCGTAATCTTTTATGAGTCTTCTGATGTTGTGAAGGGACCGGAGTCGGGTGCTATGAACCTCTGCTTGCTTCAACCAACGTTGCTCTGTTCTTTATTTGCCGGTGGCTCTTCATTAGATTAGGGTTATCAGGAAGCAGTGTCGTCGATCTCCAGAGTTGTTTCGGTGTTTGGAGTGGACTCCTTTGGGTGATGGTCGGACCGAGACTTAGTCAACCCGGTTCGCCTATGGTCCTTTGGGGTCGCCTTCGGGACAGTCCTCGGCTCCTAGGATTGTTCTCCGGCCGATTTTCTCTAATGATTATTGCTCTTGCTACAGGTTCTGGTGGCAAGATTCAGTTGTGGTCTAGTGGAATTGTATTTGGTGCTTGTGGAATTCCGTTAGCTAAGCTTTAATCGAGCCTTAGGGTATATTAAACCTTCTCTGTTTGCGATTGTCTCTTTTTATCTTTTTTAGGGCCTTCGCAGACCCATGCTTTCTCAAGCAAATCTTAGATACATTAGGTTTTGATTATCCAAAGTTACTTTGTATTTCATGTATCATTATTTCGGTAATGAAAATTCACGTACTTATCAAAAAAAAATACTGATCCTAACTTCCTAATTAGATGCAATAGTCTTAAGTGCCGGACGGACTAACTAACAAGATTACAATTAAATATTACAATTAAAGAGTGGTATGAGAATAATTATACTTTATCATGTTTTCTGTTATGCTTGCCATTTGTTATATTGCCAATTGTTAGTGATTTTACTCTTACAAATGTGTAAATTTTCTATTTTATGACTCCTTAATTATATACAAAAAGTAAATTTGTTGACGTTGTGGGTTCCATGTTCCAACTCTTTTCAGACTACGCGTTTGGTATGTAGATTCAACTTCCATTCAACAGTCAATGTACATTGAATGACTAATATCATGCAGATAACTATCGATGTTTAATTTGTTGACTCATTGGAAAAATATATCACCTAACTTTATATATATAGAAGTAAAAGATTAGTATTATCACAGTATATGGAATGTATCTTCCAGTGACACAAGTATCAGCTGTAATATTTTAGTGAGATGTATCTTAAAATAAAATCACACATTATAAATACCCTCTTCATACCAATTAGCACAACACACCATTAGCTATATATTCTTTACACATTTAATTTCCACACAAATCATGAGCAACCTAAAAGGAACAAGCAGGGTTATGGTCGTTGCAATACTCATAGCAGCATGTGTGTTAATGATTAGCAACATAGCGGCTGGAAAATTTATTGGATACCCATCAATACATCGTGGCGATGCTCCTCATGGGTGTGATCCTAAATACCCTGGCGCATGTAGACCCCCAAAACCAGTAAATCCGTACAATCCAGGATGTAATAGCAATGCAAGATGTAGAAATGTTCCACCAGCTCCTCGGATAATCAATAGATTGATGTAATTGTTTCATTTATCAATGAGATAAAAAATTATAATATATGGGTTTTGCTTGTTCAGTCTATACAACATGTTTACTGCTGATGAAAATGGGTTGACTGATGACAGAACCGTGTTTGAGATTTTCGGGGCCCTAATACCAAAAAAATAATTATTACTATTCATAAATTTTACAAAAAAATCATAGAAAACCATAGTTTCGTAGTATACAATTTATTCAAATCTCCATCATACCAATATAAAACTCAACAATAATTTTATTAACATTTTTAAAACTAAAATATTTTATCTACTTTTTAAAATTTGTTATTTTAAGTTGTTATATCAAAAATCATAGATGCAAAGTAGAATGCTCTATTCAAACGTTCAAAAGAATATGCACAAGTCCGGCTCTAATGATGATAAATGTTGATCTTCATTGCTATATAGTTTGCATAAACTATACGGAACTTTTTATTTCATTTTTTCTTAGTAAATAGCTTAGAATAATACGTGGCATGGTTTATTGGTCTCGAACAATGTTTAGAAAATTGTTAGAATTAAATGTTTTACCTGAGATTATTAATTGGGAGTTTTGAAAATTGACTCAAAATTTGAAGTCAAACACAAAATTAACATTTTTAAAAAAAATTTGATTTGCCCTATTCACCCTATAAGTTTTCATTATTCACGAAAATGCCACTGGAAGACTTACTGGAAGATTTTAAGTAAGTTTTCCAAAATTGTGTTTTACCCTATCATCGTTATCTTCTTCAATTAATCACGAAAATGTCATTCTCATCAATTCACCCAACAACCATGAACAACCAATATGAAGCTCTTAATGCATCAAATATTTGATTTTCACTCATTTTATCTCATATCTTATCCACAATTTCTCAATTTCTCTCTATATTCATCCAAAAACCTAAGGTTATTGATTCTAAAGTTTTTAAGGTTCATAAAGTCATTCAAGCTTATGATTTCTGGTCATTAACGATTGAGTAGTTGTCTTGGTGAAGTTTTGTGTCCTTGGACAACTAAGCAAGTTTTCTCAGTGGTTTAAGGTATGAACGAATAGTTTACCCAGATTTGTTCGCGAGAAGACTTACATGTAATTCTTCTCAACAGAGAAAACTTCCACGGAAGTCTTCATGGTCAAAGCATAGGTTAGTTTTGCAATTGAATTTGTGTGTGTGTTTTTAGGAAGACTTTCGTGGAAGTCTTCCAACATTTCTTTGTTGACAAAAAAAAATTAGGAAGACTTCCCTCGAAATCTTCCCAGATAGACATGTTAGTTTTTCAATTGACCGATCTATGTTAAAAATTTAACTTTCTCCAGAAGACTTCCGTGGAAGTTTTCCGAACTTTTAAATTAAGTCTGCTTACGGTCTGTGGAAGTCTGCGTAGGTTACTTTTGCAATTAAAAATATAAACCTGAACATTTAATTTAAATTGGAAGACTTCCATGTAAGTCTTACATGATTTTTATGGAAGTCTTACATGAAAGTCGTCCAGATTTTTATTCAGTGATTCTGGTCAAACATAAGGTAGTGAAAGTCTTCTAAAAAAATTCAAGTATAGTTAACTGCAAAAGTAACCTACGCATATTTCCACGGACCGTAAGCATACTCAATTTAAAAGTTTGGAAGACTTCCACGAAAATCTTTTGTTGAAAGACTTACTGGTAAGTCTTCTGGAGAAAGTCAAATTTCTGATACAGATTGGTCAATTGCAAAACTAACATGTTTATCCGGGAAGACTTTCCTGAATGTTTTCCTAAATATTTTTGTCATCAAAGAAAAGTTTAGAGACTTCCACGAAAGTCTTCTTTTGTAAATTTTCAATTGCAAAAATGACCTGAATTGAAGATTTCCAGAGAATTCTTCTGGGAAGACTTTCACGAAAGTCTTCTACAATGTATAATAAACCTTCATTTTCTACAAATTTAAAATAAAATTTTAAAATTTTTCTTGTTACTTCATGTATTTTAGACAATATTTGGGATCCTGATTGAAATCCATAACTTTATTGGTGATAACTTAGAGGTTATCAAATATGTTTATTAATGTTTCTACCTAGGGACAGAAGACTTCCATGGAACTCTTCTAACAAGAAGACGTTAGAAGACTTATAATTAAATCTTCTGGGAAGTATTCTAACGTCTTCTTGTTAGAAAAGTTCCCAGAAGACTTAATTATAAGTCTTCTAACAAGAAGACATTAGAATATTTCCCATAATACTTAATTATAAGTCTTATAGAAAGTCTTTTTAAATTTTTACTGTTAATTCATGTGTTTTAGACAATATTTGGGATCCTGAATGAAATTCATAACTCGAATTAAGTCTTCCGGATTGCTTTTTGACCTTGATGTTCTATGTTTGTATATAAAAACATAACAAGTTAGAAGAAATTAGAAGAAATATTTAATAAAGATGGAAGACTTAATTATAAGTCTTCTAACAAAAAAAAACATTAGAAGATTTCCCAGAAGACTTAATTATAAGTCTTCTATTGTCTTCTTGTTAGAAGACTTCCCAGAAAACTTAATTATAAGTCTTTTAACAAGAAAACATTAGAAGACTTCCCAAAAGACTTAATTGTAAGTCTTCTTGTTAGAAGACTTCCCATAAAACTTAATTATAATTCTTCTAACAAGAAGACATTTGAAGACTTCTCAGAAGACTTAATTATAAGTCTTCTAAAAAGTCTTCTAAAGTCTTCTTGTTAGAAAACTTCCCATAAAACTTAATTATAAGTCTTCTAACAAGAAGACATTAGAATATTAGTATAGACCTTGATGCCCAGAATAAATTTAAGTATTTATGTAACATTTGATATTTAGTGAATTTAGCTAAGTTTTCTTGAAAAGTATTTTCCCTTAGTCGTAGTAAATTTGACTACTTTTTGTGTTATTGTGTTTTGCTATTGAATTTGTATCAAAAACTTTAATAATGTCAAATACTTTTGGCAAGATAATATTGTAGACATTAATATATTTACTAATTTTTTTCATTAATATCTCTTTAAATTTACAAAAGAATTCACAATTAAAATAGTACACCTTCAAATCACAAAACGACTATAAACAAAATTATTATAGATCATTCCTCTACAAAAAAAGTTTAGAGTCCATAACATGAGAGAAGACTCCGTTAGAAGACTTCCGTGCAAGTCTTCTAGTGCATTATTTGTTGGAAGACTTCCATGAAAGTCTTCCAAGTCGTCTCAGATCTGAAAAATCTTCATATCCAAACAAAATAAATCAGTGACAAAAACATAAGATAAAAATTAGAAATTAATATAAAGTTTAGTTTTTTTATGAAAG